>JAVHYY010000122.1:0-181110 GCA_035221665.1 Okamejei kenojei
AATCATAGCAAAAGGATAACGAGGGATAAAATTTGGACCATTAGAGAACCAGAATGGCCAGCTATCTGCAGAGCCAAAAAGAAATGGGGGGAAAGATTGGAACAATATTCTTTTCAGATTCAAGATTCAGATTCCTTTATTGTCATCAGACCTTTCGGCAGGAACGAAATTTGATACCCTTGCCAGTCATAACATGTAATAATTAAAACAAAACACACAATAAACACATAATTTAAAACATCCACCACAGTGAGTTCCACCACGCACCTCCTCACTGTGGTGGAAGGCAAAGTCTTAAAGAGTCTTTGGGTCATTTTCCCCTACTTGTTCCCCCTCTTACTGAGAGGCAATCCAGGCCTTCGAGTCGGTCGTCCACCCAGAGAGGCCCGCGGCCGAGCCTTCCCCTTCCAAGCCCAGGCCGCCACCCCCCGCCGCCGCGCCGGAACGGCCGGAACAACACCACCACAAGCCCCCAGTCAGGAGCGACCACGGAATGCTGGAGGCCGCCGAGCGCCGAAGCCGGGCCGCCGCTGGAGAGGCCGCTTGAGCGCCGCAGCCGGGCCGCTGCTGGAACAAACCCGCAGGAGATCCGCCGACGCCAATGCTCGGGCCGCCTGCAGGAACACCGCCTGCTGGAGAACCGCTGAAGAAGGCCCCGAGCCGGCCCGCTGCTGGAACAAACACCCGATGGAGCAACTGCTGGAGTGCGGCCGACGCCCCCGTATCCCCGAAGCCCTGAAGCCCCGAAGCCGGCCCGCCGCCCGCCGCCGCTGGAACACTGGAGCCTGACCGCTCGCCACAGCTTCCGAGGGCCACCAAGCTTCCGCCATTCAGCCTCAGCACAGACGGAAGACGGTGGACGGGGTACACGACAAGAAAAAGGGTCCCGCATCTCCTTCCCCCCGAAGGGAGAGACTAAAAAAAACCTTGTTTCTTTCCCTTCTCCTTCTCAGGGTTGGTGACTCCCCCTCCCCCCCCCCCCCCCCCCCCCCCCCTCAAAACAAAACACAGCCTAATAAAACCAAAATTCTAACTAAAAAAAACAGACACAAAAGGAACGAAAAAAAAGAAAAAAACAGACGGACTGCAGGTGAGCCGCAGCTGCCACGCAGCGCCGCCACTTCCGGATTTTCTTCGGTATTCACCAAGGAGAAGGATATTGAACTCTGTGAGGTAAGGGAAAAAAGTAGAGTAGCTATGGAAACTATGATATTCAAAGAGGAGGAAGTACTGACACTTTTGAAAAATATAAAGGTGGATAAGTCTCCAGGTCCTGACAGGATATTCCCTAGGACATTGAGGGAAGTTAACATAGAAACATAGAAACATAGAAACATAGAAACATAGAAATTAGATGCAGGAGTAGGCCATTCATCCCTTCGAGCCTGCACCGCCATTCAATATGATCATGGCTGATCATCCAACTCAGTATCCCGTACCTGCCTTCTCTCCATACCCTCTGATCCCCTAAGCCACAAGGGCCACATCCAACTCACTCTTAAATATAGCCAATGAACTGGCCTCAACTACCCTCTGTGGCAGAGAGTTCCAGAGACTCACCACTCTCTGTGTGAAAAAAGGTCTTTCATCATCTCGGTCTTAAAGGATTTCCCCCTTAACCTTAAGCTGTGACCCCTTGTCCCTGGACTTCCCAACATCGGGAACAATCTTCCTGCATCTAGCCTGTCCAACCCCTTAAGAATTTTTGTAAGTTTCTATAAGATCCCCTCTCAATCTCCTAAATTCCAGAGAGTATAAACCGAGTCTATCCAGTCTTTCTTCATAAAAGACAGTCCCTGACATCCCAGGAATCAGTCTGGTGAACCTTCTCTGCACTCCCTCTATGGCTATAATGTCCTTCCTCAGATTTGGAGACCAAAAACTGTACGCAATACTCCAGGTGTGGTCTCACCAAGACCCTGTACAACTGAAGTAGAAACCTCCCCTGCTCCTGTACTCAAATCCTTTTGCTATGAAAGAAAGCTAACATAAAACCATTCGCTTTTTTCACTGCCTGCTGCACCTGCATGCCTACTTTCAATGACTGGTGTACCATGACACCCAGGTCCTCGCTGCATCTCCCCTTTTCCTAAATCGGCCACCATTTAAATAATAGTCTGCTTTCCTGTTTTTTCCCACCAAAGTGATAACACCTCACATTTATTCCACATTATACTGCAAATCTGCCAAACATTTGCCCACTCACCCAGCCTATCCAAGTCACCTTGCAGTCTCCCTAGCATCCTCCTCACAGCTAACACCGCCCCCCAGCTTAGTGTCATCCGCAAAACTTGGAGATATGCCTTCAATTCCCTATCCAGATCATTAATATATATTGTAAATAGCTGGATCCCAGCACTGAGCCCTGCGGTACCCCACTATCACTGCCTGCCATTGTGAAAAGGACCCGTTTACCCTCCTACTCTTTGCTTCCTGTTTGCCCAGCCAGTTCTCTATCCACATCAATACTGAACCCCTAATACCGTATGCTTAAGTTTGTATACTAATCTCTTATGTGGGACCTTGTCGAAAGCCTTCTGGAAGTCCAGATATACCACATCCACTGGTTCTCTCCCTTATCCACGCTACTATTACATCCTCTAAAAATTCCACAAGATTTTCGTCAGACATGATTTACCTTTCTTTCCGTAAATCCATGCTGACTTTGTCCAATGATTTCACCACTTTCCAAATGTGCTGCTATCCCCCATCTTTAATAAACTGACTCTAGCAGTTTCCCCACTACCGATGTTAGACTAACTGGTCTGTAATTCCCCCCCGTTTTCTCTCTCCCTCCCTTCTTAAAAAAGAGGGTTACATTTGCTACCCGCCAATCCTCAGGAACTACTCCATAATCTAAAGTAGTGTAGAAATAGCAGGAGCTATGACAGAAATATTTCAAAATGTCATTAGAAACGGGAATAGTGCCAAGGATTGGCGTACTGCGCATGTTGTTCCATTGTTTAAAAAAAAAGGGTTCAAAGAATAAACCTAGCAATTATAGACCTATTAGTTTGACGTCAGTGGTGGCAAATTAATGGAAAGGATACTTAGAGATAATATATATAAGCATCTGGATAAACAGGGTCTGATCAGGAACAGTCAACATGGATTTGTGCCTGAAGGTCATGTTTTGACAAAATCTTCTTGAATTTTTTTGAAGCGGTAACTAGGGAAATTGATGAGGGTAAAGCAGTGATGTTGTCTATATAGATTTCAGTAAGGCCTTTGACAAGGTTCCCCATGGAAGGTTGTTCAGAAGGTTCAATCTTTTGGGTGTTAATAATGGCGGAGTAGCAAGATGGAATTCAACAGTGGCTGAATGGGAGATGTCAGAGAGTAATGGTGGATGGCTGTTTGTCAGGTTGGAAGCCGGTGACCAGAGGGGTGCCTCAGGGATCTGTGTTGGGTCCACTGTTGTTTGTCATGTACATCAATGATCTGGATGATGGGGTGGAAAATTGGATAAGTAAGTATGCAGATGATACTAAGATAGGTGGTATTGTGGATAATGAAGTAGATTCTCAAAGTCTACAGAGAGATTTGGGCCATTTGGAAAAGTGGGCTGAAAGATGGCACGTACATGGTAAATGGTAGGGAATTGAGGAATGCTGTGGAACAGAGGGATCTAGGAATAACTGTGCATAGTTCCCTGAAGGTGGAATCGCATGTAGATAGGGTGGTAAAGAAAGCCTTTGGTGTGCTGGCCTTATCTTGCTACCCCGCCATTAACACCCAAAGATTGAACCTTCTTAACCAACCTTCCATGGGGAACCTTGTCAAAGGCCTTACTGAAATCCATATAGACAACATCCACTGCTTTACCCTCATCAATTTCCCTAGTTACCGCTTCAAAAAATTGTAGATGGGGCTAGGGGAAAACAAATGGTGGGCATGGACTGGAAGGGCCGAGAGGGCCTGTTTCCGTGCTGTAATTGTTATATGGTTTATATGGTTATAACCGCATCAAAAAAATCAAGAAGGTTTGTCAAATATGACCTTCCAGGCACAAATCCATGTTGACTGTTCCTGATCAGACCTTGTATATTATCTCTAAGTATCCTTTCCATTAATTTGCCCACCACTGACGTCAAACTAATAGGTCTATAATTGCTAGGTTTATTCTTTGAACCCTTTTTAAACACTGGAACAACATGCGCAGTACGCCAATCCTCCGGCACCATTCCCGTTTCTAATGACATTTAAAATATTTCTGTCATAGCTCCTGCTATTTCTACACTAACTTCCCTCAATGTCCTAGGGAATATCCTGTCAGGACCTGGAGACTTAACCACTTTTATATTTTTCAAAAGTGTCAGTACTTCCTCCTCTTTGAATCTCATAGTTTCCATAGCTACTCTACTTTTTTCTCTTACCTCAGAGAGTTCCTTGGTGAATACCGGAGAAAAAAGAGGTCCAATTTTATCCCTCGTTATCCTTTTGCTATTAATAATAGCTGCAGAAACCCTTTGGATTTACCTTCACCTTTCTTGCCAAAGCAACCTCATATCTTCTTTTAGCCTTCCTAATTTCTTTCTTAAGATTCTTTTTACATTCTTTATACTCCACTAACACCTCATTTACTTCATTGTAGATATCTCTCTTTTTTTTTTTCGAAACAAGTGTTCCAATTTTCCCTTGAAAACCATGGCTCTTTTCCAATTTTTACTATTTCCTTTCAACCTAACAGGGACATAAATATTCTGTACTCTTACAATTTCCCCTTTAAATGTCCTCCATTTCTCTTCTACATCCTTCCATGAAACAAAGTGTCCCAATTCCACTCCTTTAAAATCCTTACGCATTCCCTCAAGGTAGCCTTCCTCCAATCAAAAATCTCCACCCTAGTTTCCAGTTCTGACACTCTTCCATAATTATAATTGAAACTAATGGTATTGTGATCATTGGTCCCGAAGTGTTCACCAAACGCATACCTCCGTCACCTGACCTGCCTCATTTCCTAACAGGAGGTCCAGCACTGCCCCTTCTCTGGTCGATACCTCTATGTACTGCTGCACAAAACTATCCTGCACACATTTACAAACTCCAAACCATCCAGCCCATTTACAGAATGTGTTTCCCGGTCTATTTTTGGAATATTGAAATCTCCCACAATCACTACCTTGTGCTTACTACTAATATCTGCTATCTCCTTACATATTTGCTCTTCAATTCTCGCTCCCCATTTGGCGGTCTATAGTACACCCCCTAAAAGTGTTGCTACGAGACGCCGTTCCCCCCCTTCGCAGTTCCACCCAAATAGCCTCCCCAGACGATCCTCTAATCTATCCTGCCAAAGCACTGCTGTAATATCTTCTCTGACAAGCAATGCAAACAACCTCCCCCTCTGGTCCCTCCAATTCTATCACACCTGAAGCAACGAAATCCTGGAATATTTACTTTCCAAATCGCAGCCCTCCTGCAACCATTGTTTCACTGATTGCCACAACATCATATTTCCAGGTGTCAATCCAGGCTGTAAGTTCATCCAACCTTTCTTACAATGCTCCTAGCATTAAAAATATACACATTTTAGAAACCCACCATCCCTTATTCTCTGTCAATTATCTTTTTCATCTTTCTCGCCTACATTTTGGGTCCGAGTGCTTCCCTTCTCTGCCTCTTGCCCCACACCCTGACCCCTAGCCCCCTCTACCCGAGTCCCGCACCCCAGTGCCGTTCTAGTTTAAAGTCTCCCCAGTAGCCTTTGCAAATCTCCCTGCCAGGATATTGGTCCCCCTCGGGTTCAAGTGCAACCCTTTGTGTACAGATCATGCCTTCCCCAAAAGAGGTCCCAGTGATCAAGAAACTTGAATCCCCTGCCCACTGCACCAGTCCCCTCAGCCACACATTTATCCTCCACCTCATTTCATTCCTACTCTCACTGTCACGCGGCACAGGCAGTAAATCCTGAAATCGTTACCCTTTTGGTCCTTCTCCTTAACTTTCCCCCAACTCCCTAAATTCTCCCATCAGGACCTCGTCACTTTTTCTGCCTATGTCATTGGTACCTATGTGTACCACAACATCAGCTCCTCTCCCTCCCTTATCAGAATCTTTTGGACACGTTTCTGACACATGCGAGACCCTGGCACCAGGGAGGCAAACTACCATCTGGGTCTCCGACTGCGTCCACAGAATCGCCTATCCGACCCCCTAACTATAGAGTCCCCTATTACAATTGCCCTCCTCTTTTTGCTACCCTTCTGAGCATCAGGGCCGGTCTCTGTGCCGGGGTCCCGGCCGCTGTTGCTGCCCCCGCCAGCTGAGCTGTCCCCCTCCAATCGTACTCAAACCCAAGTACCTATTTTCCAGGTGTATGGTCACTGGGGTACTCTCTAGCCCCTGCCTCTGCCCCTTGCCCTTCCTAACCGTGACCCACTTGTCTGCCTCCTGTGGTCTGGGAGTGACTACCTCCCTATAGCTCCTCTCTATGACCTCCTCACTCTCCCTGACCAGACGGAGGTCATCGAGCTGCTGCTCCCGGTTCCTAACACAGTTCTTTAGGAGCCCCATCTCGACACACCTGGCGCAGATGTGGACGTCTGGAGGGCTATCAGATTCCCTGACCTCCCACATCTGACATCCAGAACAGTACACTCCCTTGCCTTCATACTCCCCCCTTACACAGGATACAATATCAACACGATATAAAATCACTACAAACTGCTGAAATCTGACTGTAAATCAGCTGCTTACCCTAGTCCACTTCCCACCAATCAGCGGCTTCCTCAATAAAACCCACTTCTCCAAATGGAACGTTGTAGTTTGGAGACTCCATTGTGAAGGTACGGGCAGGGGTTTCTGCGGCAACAGACGGGATTCGAGGATGGTGTGCTGCCTTCCTGGTGCCAGGATCCAGGATGTCACGGACAGAGTGCAGAAAGTCCTCAAGGGCGAAGATGAACAGCCGCAAGTGGTAGTGCATGTCGGCACAAACAATGTGGGAAAGAAGGGGATGAATATTCTGCAGCGTGACTTTAGAGAGCTCGGAAAAATGCAGGGTTGTTATCTCCGGTTTGCTTCCAGTTCCTCGTGCTGGCGAGAGCAGGAACAGGGAGATACGGGACCTGAGTGTATGGCTGAGGAACTGTTGCAGGGGGCAGGGATTTAGATTCTTAGATCACTGGGATCTGTTTTGGAGTAGGGGGGAACTTTACAAAAGGGACGGATTGCATCTTAACAGGTGGGGAACCAGCATTCTGGCAGGCAGGTTTGCCACTGCTACACGGGTGGTTTTAAACTGAATAGGGGGGGGGGGGGTGTCAAATGGGAAATCGTGGACGGAGATAAAGGGAAAGAGAGTAAAGGGATGGTTAATGACCCCAGAAATAACGGGAAAGGACGCCACAAAGGGGATAGGAGTTGATGGCCAAATGTAAATAGGGATCGATGCGAAAGGTGAGATGCGTAAGGAATTAAAAATATTGTATATTAATGCGCGAAGTGTAAGAAGTAAAGTAGATGAGCTTGAGTCTCAGTTAGAGGTTGGTAGATATGACATTGTGGGGATTACCGAGACTTGGCTGCAGGAAGATCGGGCCTGGGAACTTAATATTCAGGTGTATACATCCAATAGAAAAGACAGGCAGGTTGGCAGAGGGGGGGGGGGGGGGGGGGGGGGGGGGGGGGGGGGGAGGGGGGGGGGGGGGGGGCGGCGGCTCTGCTCGTGAGGGTTGAAAGTCAGTCCCTTGCGAGGGAAGACATATGGACTGACGAGGTAGAGTTACTGTGGATTGAGTTAAGGAATTGTAAAGGCAAGAAGACACTAATTGGTGTTATTTAGAGACCCCCAAATAGTAGCCAGGATGTAGGGTGTAAGTTGCAGAAGGAGTTAAAACTGGCAAGGAACAAAGGTAATGACACTGTGGTGATGGGGGATTTCAATATGCAGGGAGACTGGGAAAATCAGGTTGGTTCGGGACCCCAAGAAAGAGAGTTTGTAGAATGCCTCCCTGATGGATTCTTAGCACAGCTTGTAATGGAGCCGACCAGAGAAAAGGCAATTCTGGATTTAGTGTTGTCCAATGAACTAGATATGATAAGAGAACTCGAGGTAAAGGAACCGCTTGGAGGTAGTGATCATAATATGATTAGATTTATTCTGCAATATGAGAAGGAGAACGTTAAATCGGAAGTGGCAGTGATGCAGGTTGAACAAAGGGGACTTTGACGGCATGAGAGGGGAGCTGGCCAACGTTAGACTGGAAAGGGGTCCTAACAGAATGACGGAGGAACAGCAATGGCAGGAATTTCTGGGCATAATCCGCAAGACGCAGCTGCATCATTTCATTCCAAACAAGAAGAAAGATTCAAAGGGGAGTAGGAAGGAAAAGAAACCGTGGTTGACAAGGGAAGTCAGGGAAAAACTAAAACTAAAACTAAGTGAAAAGACGTATAACACAGTAAAGGGTAGCCGGAAGCAAGAGGATTGGGAACTTTCATAGGACAACAGAAGGAAACAAAACGGTCAATACGGGCTAAAAAAGATGAAGTACGAGGGGAAAGCTGGCCAAGAATATAAAGAAGGACAGTAAAAAAGCTTATTTAGATATGTTAAGGGAAAAAAGTAGCAAAGTCAAATGTGTGTCCCTTGAAGGCTGACACGGGTGAAATTATTATGGGCAACAACGAAATGGCAGAAGAGTTGAACGGGTTCTTCGGATCTGTCTTCAGTACATCTGGAAGACACAAACAATCTCCCAGATGTACTGGAGGACGGAGAATCTGAGGGAGTAGAGGAACTGAATGAAATGTTCATTAAGGCGAGAAATAGTAATGGGTAGGGATAATGGGACTGAAGGATGATAAATCCCCTGGGCCTGATGGTCTGCATCCCAGGGTCCTCAGGAGGTGGCTCTAGAAAATAGTGGGACGCATTCGTGATCATTTTCCAATGTTCAATAGATTCAGGATCAGTTCCTCCTGCGGATTGGAGGATTGCTAATGTTTATCCCACTTTTCAAGAAAGGAGCGAGAGAGAGAAAACGGGGAATTACAGACCAGTTACCCCTCATTTCCGGTGGTGGAAAGATGCTGGAGTCAAGTCTACCTTGGCCAGCTCCCCTCTCATGCCGTCAAAGTCCCCTTTGTTCACCACTGCATCACTGCCACTACATTTCCGATTTAACGTTCTCCTTCTCTCATATTGCAGAAAAATCTAATTATATTATGATCACTACCTCCAAGCGGTTCCTTTACCTCGAGTTCTCTTATCATATCTAGTTCATTGGACAACACTAAATCCAGAATTGCCTTTTCTCTGGTCGGCTCCATTACAAGCTGTGCTAAGAATCCATCAGGGAGGCATTCTACAAACTCTCTTTCTTGGGGTCCTGAACCAACCTGATTTTCCCAGTCTCCCTGCATATTGAAATCCCCCATCACCACAGTGTCATTACCTTTGTTCCTTGCCAGTTTTAACTCCTTCTGCAACTTACACCCTACATCCTGGCTACTATTTGGGGGTCTCTAAATAACACCAATTAGTGTCTTCTTGCCTTTACAATTCCTTAACTCAATTAATTAGAATTAAGGGGTTGGACAGGCTGGATGCAGGAAGATTGTTCCCGATGTTGGGGAAGTCCAGGACAAGGGGTCACAATTTAAGGATAAGGGGGAAGTCTTTTAGGACCGAGATGAGAAAATCGTTTTACACACAGAGAGTGATGAATCTGTGGAATTCTCTGCCACAGAAGGTAGTTGAGGCCAGTTCGTTGGCCATATTTAAGAGGGAGTTGGATGTGGCCCTTGTGGCTGAA
Organism: Okamejei kenojei; assembly: GCA_035221665.1. NCBI lineage: Eukaryota > Metazoa > Chordata > Chondrichthyes > Rajiformes > Rajidae > Okamejei > Okamejei kenojei. The sequence goes on from JAVHYY010000122.1 coordinate 9,762, forward strand.
GGGATCAGGGGGTAAGGAGAGAAGGCAGGTACAGGATACTGAGTTGGATGATCAGCCATGATCATATTGAATGGCGATGCAGGCTCGATGGACCCGAATGGCCTGCTCCTGCACCTAATTTCTATGTTTCTATGTTTTTCTATGTATAAAGAACAAAACAGTTCCCATTTCCTGAAGTGGAATAGTACTGCTTATTATGGTGCCTCCCCTGCACTCTGCATGCGCACTACATGGATCGGGGCCGGACAACCCGAGCCGTAGGCATAGTCTTCTCAGAGTCTGCAAGTCAATTAATTGATTTTCTTGCAGTGGCTGGTTTCCCATGTCACAGGCAGAACCAGCAAGTGTTATGTTCAGAATGATCATATTAGGTTCTATACAATTTCCAACATTAGTGGGCACCCGTGGCTGCGTATGCCAGTCAGGGGGCCATTGAAACGCCTGAAGCGGTGTCTTGCTGGATTAATTGCAAGACCCGACTGAAGTGGTAGTATGGAGGAAGACATGCAAGAAACACCCCCCTCCCCCAGTGTGGCGATAGTGTATTCTCGCCACTGTATGCCATGTATTACCAACTGGAAAAAGGGCTTGGGTGTAAACATATCAATATTCGGTGTTCTCTCGAGTCATGATGACATCAAACACTTAATGATCCAACATGCATTCTGTGTTGTCATTGATTTCACTTAATGACACAATAGCCTCAGAGGAGGTTAGGTAAAAATCATGGGATAGTTTAACTTGTTTGCACCCATGTGACCAGCATATGCCACCACCATGGTGTATCAACTTGCAGTTGAGCATGCAGATTATGCATATTCGCACAATAACCATTAACCTATGGGATGCACCGAGTGTTATAGGTTGTTGATAACAAACTGAAAATTGGTGACTGATGCAAACCGTATCCACCTCCATAACTGGAGATGGCAGTCGTAATTTCTCATCTTTGAGGACTAACATCAGTTTGTAATTACTGAGGATAACTGACCAAACTTACTGGAGCAATGCTCAATACTGCCACCATGTGACTTCGGTAGCTTCAGCTGGGATAGGCCTGGGTCTATTAAGACCTACATGGTACTGAGGGGTTAATTCTACTGATAATGCAAAGGCCCAATTTGCACGGCTGGAACACAGCTGCTATATTGCCAATTACACTTAATGAGTAGGTTGCTGCTTATAACAACGAGATTGTTACAGGCTTCTGATAATTCCATCTCCTGCCCCAGGGCAGAGTCCCTGATAAGTTGATGGTAAAATGTAATCCCAACAGTCAATTGTTCTGATTGGTATCAACTTAAATTTAACTGGATGGATTAAAGGACCCCAATCCTCAAATATAGTTTGGGCTGCAACATTTAATTTAGTAAAATATAGCGTTTAAAAAACATTATCCAGATAAGTGATAACAATGTTCTAGAGCTGTGAGCAGCCCAAGCACCGGTTTAACTAATTTGGTAAATAAACCTGGGAGCTGAAGTAGCCCATTTGCAACAGTTTTACTGTTGCATTGACCCATCCAGATAAATTTCAAATATCTCCGGTGATCCCTGCGAATGGGAACTGAATAGCATGCATCTTTGAGATCGATGCCTGCCATACCAATGGCATAGGTAGAAAAAGAGAGGAGGTCCTGAAAGGAGAATTTAGGGTTAGGAAGAGTGTTAAGGAGAAGGACCGCAAAGGTAACAATCTCAGGATTACTGCCTGTGCCACACGACAGTGAAAGTAGGAATGGAGCAAGGTGGAGGATAAATGCGTGGCTAAAGGACTGGTGCAGAGCGCAGAGATTCAAGTTTCTGGATCATTGGGACCTCTTTTGGGGAAGGTGTGACCTGTACAAAAAGGACGGGTTGAACTTGAACCCGAGGGGAACCAATATCCTGGCGGGGAGATTTGCAAAGGCTACTGGGGAGACGTTAAACTAGATCGGTTGGGGGGAGGGACTCAAATAGAGAAGGCAAGTAGTCCGTTTGTGAGGCAGGAGGCAGAGAAGAGAAGCAGTCAGACGCAACACATAGGGAGGAAAGAAGAAAAAAATAACTAACGGAGAATAAGAAGTGGAGGTTTTTTTTAATGTGTGAGCAGAGAGACAGAGGGGCGTAAAATGAGGATAGGAGCAATAGGTAGCGAGGTGAAAAGTGGCAGGAAAACAAATCCAGGGCAAAAATCTAAAAGGGCCACTTTTCAACATAATTGTAAAAGGTCCAAGAGTGTTGTAAAACAAGCCTGAAGGCTTTGTGTCTCAATGCGAGGAGCATTCGTAATAAGGTGGATGAGTTGAATGTGCAGATAGCTATTAATAATTATGATATAGTTGGGATCACGGAGACATGGCTCCAGGGTGACCAAGGCTGGGAGCTGAACATTCAATATTCAGGAAGGATAGACAGAGAGGAAAAGGAGGTGGGGTAGCGTTGCTGGTTAGAGAGGAGATTAACACAATAGAAAGGAATGACATTAGCTTGGAGGATGTGGAATCGATATGGGTGGAGCTGCTAAACACTAAGGGGCAGAAAACGCTAGTGGGTGTTGTGTACAGGCCACCTAACAGTAGTAGTGGAGTTGGGGATGGCATCAAACAGGAAATTAGAAATGCGTGCAACGAAGGTAAAAAACGTTATAATGGGTGACTTCTCAATCGACAATAATTGGGTGAATCAAATTGGCAGGGGTGCTGAGGAAGAGGATTTCTTGGAATGTATGCAGGATAGTTATCTAAACCAACATGTGGAGGAACCAACGAGAGAGCAGGCTATTCTACACTGGATATTGAGTAATGAGGAAGGGTTAGTTAGCAGCCTTGTTGTACGTGGCCCCTTGGGCAAGAGTGACCATAATATGGTTGAGTTCTTCATTAGGATGGAAAGTGACATTGTTAATTCAGAAACACGGGTCCTGAACTTAAAGAAAGGTAACTTTGAGGTTATGAGACGTGAATTGGCCAAGATGGACTGGCAATTGATTCTTGAAGGGTTGACGGTGGATATGCAATGGAAGGCATTTAAAGACTGCATGGATGAACTACAACAATTGTTCATCCCAGTATGGCAAAAGAATAAATCAGGGAAGGTGGTGCATCCGTGGATAACGAGGGAAATCAGGGATAGTATCAAAGAAAAAGATGAAGCGTTACAAATTAGCCAGAAAATGCAGCCTACCAGGGGACTGGGAGAAATTCAGAGACCAACAGAGGAGGACAAAGGGCTTAATTAGGAAAGGGAAAATGGAGTATGAAAGAAAACTGTCAGGAAACATAAAAACTGACTGCAAACGTTTTTATCGATATGTGAAGCGCAAAAGATTAGTTAAAACAAAATGTATGTCCCCTTGCAGTCAGAAACGGGTGAATTGATCATGGGGAACAAGGACATGGCAGACCAATTGAATAACTACTTTGGTTCTGTCTTCACTAAGGAAGACATAAATAATTTGCCAGAAATAGCAGGGGATCGCGGGTCAAATGAGATGGAGGAAATTAGTGAAATCCAGGTTAGCCGGAAAGTGGTGTTGGGTAAATTGAATGGATTAAAGGCCGATAAATCCCCAGGGCCAGATAGGCTGCATCCCAGGGTACTTAAGGAAGTAGCCCCCGAAAAATAGCAGATGCCCTAGTGATAATTTTTCAAAACTCTTTAGATTCTGGAGTAGTTCCTGCGGATTGGAGGGTAGCTAATGTAAACCCCACTTTTTAAAAAGGAGGTAGAGAGGAAAAACGGGGAATTACAGACCAGTTAGTCTAACATCGGTAGTGGGGAAACTGCTAGAGTCAATTATTAAAGATGGGATAGCAGCACATTTGGAAAGTGGTGAAATCATTGGACAAAATCAGCATGGATTTACGAAGGGTAAATCATGTCTGACGAATCTTATTGAATTTTTTGAGGATGTAACTAGTAGAGTGGATAAGGGAGAAGCAGTGGATGTGTTGTATCTGGACTTTCAGAGGGCTTTGGACAAGGTCCCACACAAGAGATTGGTATACAAACTTAAAGCACACGGTATTGGTGGTTCAGTATTGATGTGGATAGAGAACAGGCTGGCAGACAGGAAGCAAAGAGTAGGAATGAACGGGTCCTTTTCAGGATGGCCGACAGTGACTAGTGGGGTGCCGCAAGGCTCAGTGCTGGGACCCCAGCTATTTACAATATACATTAATGATTTGGACGAGGGAATTAAATGCAACATCTCGAAGTTTGCGGATGACACGAAGCTGGGGGGCAGTGTTAGCTGTGAGGAGGATGCTAGGAGGCTGCAGGATGACCTGGATAGACTGGGTGAGTGGGCAAATGCATGGCAGATGCAGTATAATGTGGATAAATGTGAGGTTATCCACTTTGGCGGCAAAAAAAAACTGGAAGGTAGACTATTATTTGAATCGTGACCGATTAGGAAAAAGGGGAGAAAAAAAACAGCGAAACCTGGGTGTCATGGTACACCAGTCATTGAAAGTAGGCATGCGGGTGCAGCAGCTGGCTGTGAAGAAAGCGAATGGTATGTTGGCATTCATAGCAAAAAGGAATTGAGTACAAGACCAGGGAGGTTCTACTGCAGTTGTACAGGGTCTTGGTGAGGCCACACCTGGAGTATTGCTTACAGTTTTGGTCTCCTAATCTGAGGAAAGACATTCTTGCCATAGAGGGAGTACAGAGAAGGTTCAGCAGACTGATTCCTGGGATGGCACGACTTCCATATGAAGAAAGACTGGATAGACTTGGCTTGTACTCGCTGGAATTTAGAAGATTGAGGGGTGATCTCATAGAGATTTACAACATTCTTAAGGGGTTGGACAGGCTGGATGCAGGAAGATTGTTCCCGATTTTGGGGAAGTCCAGGACAAGGGGTCTCAGTTTAAGTATTAGGGGGAAGACTTTTAGGACCGAGATGAGAAAATCGTTTTTCACACAGAGTGGTGAATCTGTGGAATTCTCTGCCACAGAAGGTAGTTGAGGCCAGTTCGTTGGCCATATTTAAGAGGGAGTTGGATGTGGCCGTTGTGGCTGAAGGGATCAGGGGGTATGGAGAGAAGGCAGGTACATGATACTGAGTTGGATGATCAGCCATGATCATATTGAATGGCGGTGCAGGCTCGAAGGGCCGAATGGCCTGCTCCTGCACCTATTTTCTATGTTTCTATGTTTCTATATAGGTCCTATAGAATGAATAATTGGACAGTAACGATGTATCCCATTTTGAAAGTCTATACTGCACATAGGAGTTAAATCTGGATGAAGAGACATCCTGCATCTTACACCCTATCCTGAAAGGCAATCCAGCCCTTAATACTGGGACCGTCTCGAAAGACAACTCCGGCCCCAATTCCAAGCCTGCTTCGAACCTAGAATGTTGTGCAGTATAATATAATCACATGTTATCATCAGTTTATTAAATCCAGATCTAAATCTCATGCAAGCATGGTGACTTGTAGAAAAACACAAGTGTAAATATTAACATGTAAATGGTCCACAAACCCATGTTTTGGGAGAACAAGACCCACCTACCTCCATGGCTACCGGTGCTCGTATGCTAAGCCGTTAGACGTTGGGTCTGAAAACTCTCAGCATACTGAGCCTGCTTCGTAAGACATCTCTGGCCACAATTCTGAGCCTGCATCGAAAGACAATGCTGGCCATATTTCCGTGCAGAGCTTTCAAGCTGCCACCGGCTTTATTTAACCACTGCCTCCGTTGGAGGCGTGGGGTGTGTCGTCGCCTGCCAATGAAGCTTAGCTCGTCGTCGGCTTTGAATATTCAGACAATGTTTGCTTCCGCATCCTACTCTTACTTGTGGGAAAAGTCTTACCTGAAGAGAGGATTCGGCGGCTGGATTCGTTTCTTGGATTTTCATGCTCCCCAATGTCACCCGGGTTCACTGCCAGCACGTAGCATTTGCTCTCTTGAAGTATGCGTATGGCTTCAAGAGTATCTCTTGAAGCCATACGCATGTGCTCCAGTATGTTCCACGGACATACTGAGAATTTGAAGTCAGTTCCATACTGAGCACTCGCACTCCCCTCCACAGAGAGGGAGATTCGTAGGCAGCCCTGAAAACAGGTGCTGCCGCAGGCCCTTGAGGCTACCTGCGCTGACATAACCACTCCAGCGGCCCTATGTAAGGTTTTTGCTCTGGGTCAGACGGAAACTGACCCTGAATGCTCCCCTCAAAAGAGGGAGACATTGTGCAGCCCTGAAAACAGGTGCTGCTGTCCTGCCTGGGGTTCTCCATAATGCCCGGGCTGATAACTCCCTTCTTTGGAGTATATCATTGTGGAGCACCTCTGCATCAGGCGCTCCATGTGGCTTTGAACGTTTGCAAACGTTACCCATGTAGGAGGGGATCCTGTCCATCAGGAAACCCCCTGGCCTGACTCCCGTAGTCCACAGGCCTGACCGTCTTACCTTAGGTTTGACCCCCTTTCTGGGGACCCACAGCGGTCTGGATGCGGCTGACCGCTATAAGTTGGTGGGGTCCCTCCTGGCCTAATTTCCACAGGCCTGCCCCACTGCTGTAGGTTTACCCCCTACGTGGGGAACCACAGCGGTCATAGTATAGCTGGCCCCTATAAGTGAGGGGGAACCCTCCTGGCCTGACTTCCTTTCCGTCCTGTGGTTCGTTTACCCCCTCCCTGGGAATCTACAGCCTCTGGCCTGGCTTGCAGACCCTGGCTTGCAGACATGGTTTGTTTAGCCCCCTTCCCGGGGAATCACTGCCGGTCTGGAAGCAGATGTCCCCTCTGTGTCGGGGGTACTCTCATGGCCAGGCTACAGACCTCGCCGGCGTGTGGTAGTTGAACCCCTTCCGGGGAGCCACAGCCGATCTGGAAAGCATTGACTGTGATGTCAGTGACTTTCGGGGGCGTCCAACGGCCGCCAGCTACCCGCACTTCCGCGGTCTCTGTAGCCGGGTTCCCCTCGGTCCCGGTATCTGTGGCCGATTCCGGGATTCCCCGCGGGCCATGCCCGGTTCCGCGGCCATCCGGACTTCACCCCAGTCATGCAGGTACCTCTCTAACAGAGAGTCCTGCAAAAATAAAACAGAAGAAACATGGAAAAAAGGTAACTTACCGTCTAGTTGAACTTACCGCTGAACAGAGCGGAGCTGCCGCCAGTTGGCTCGTTCGCGCTGAACTTTTAATGTAATGACGCGCTCAGTGGACTGACGGCCTTCTTCACGTAAGTCATTCACGTGACTTTGAAGTAAAATTCCCCGTTTTATCTCTCCCGCCTTTCTGAAAAGGTGGGATAACATTAGCTACTCTCCAATCCACAGGAACTGATCCTGAGTCTATAGAACATTGGAAAATTATCATCAATGCATCCACGATTTCTAGAGCCACTTTCGTAAGTACCCTGGGATGCAGACCATCAGGCCCTGGGGATTATCAGCCTTCAGTCCCATCTGTCTATCCAACACTATTTCCTGCCTAATGTGAATTTCCTTCAGTTCCTCTCACCCCAGATCCTCTGGCCACTACTATATCACGAAAATTGTTTATGTCCTCCTTAGTGAAGACAGTTCAAAAGTACCTGTTCAACTCATCTGTCATTTCCTTGTTCCCCATAATAAATTCACCTTTTTCGGTCTTCAAGGGTTCAACTTTGGTCTTACCTATTGTTTTCCTCTTCACATACCTAAAGAAGCTTTATATTATTGGGCTAGCTTACATTCGTACCTCATCTTTTCTCCACGTATTGCCTGTTTGGTTATCTTCTGCTGTTCTTTAAACATTACCCAATCCCCTTGCTTCCCGCTTATCTTTGCTACATTGTACCTCTTCGCTTTAATTGTTATACTGTCCCTGACGTCCCTTGGCAGCCATGGTCGCCCCTTTCTCCCCTTGGAATCTTTGTTCCTCCTAGGAATGAACTGATCCTGCATTTTCTGTATTATTCCCAGAAATGCCTGCCATTTGTGTTCCTCTGTCATCCCTGCTAGTGTATCTTTCCAGTCAACTTTGGCCAGCTCCTCCCTCATGGCCCCATAGTCCCCTTTATTCAACTGCAACACTGACACCTCCGATCTACTCTGCTCCCTCTCCAATTGTAGATTAAACCTGACCATGTTATGGCCACTGCCTCCTAATGGCTCATTAACCTCGAGGTCATTTATCAAATCCGGTTCATTACATAATACTAAATCCAGAATTTCCGTCTCCCTGGTAGGCTCCAATACAATCTGTTCAAATAATCCATCACGAAGGCACTCTACAAAGTCCCTTTCTTGGGGTCCAGTACCAACCTGATTTTCCCAGTCTACCTGCATGTTGAAATCTCCCATAACAACCACAGCATTACTTTTACTCATGCCATTTTAACTCCTGATTCAACTTGCGCCCTATTTCCAGGCTACTGTTTGGGGGCCTGTAGATTAGTTGCATTAGGGTATTTTTACCCTTACAATTTCTTAGCTCTATCCATATATCTCCTGTTTCAATGTTACCCCTTGCAAGGGAATGAATTTCATTCCTCACCAACAGGGCAACCCAACCCCATCTGCCCACCTGTCTGTATTTTCGATAGGAGGTATACCCTTGTGTATTCCGTTCCCAGCCCTGGCCCTCTGGCAGCCATGTCTCAGTAATTCCCACAACTTATACTTCGCGCATTCATATACGGTACTTTGACCTCCGTATTTACTTCCTCCCTCGCACCACTCGCAACACTCGCAGTTGCTTCTGACCTTACTCTGTTATCCATTCTCAAGCGTCCCTCCCATTGATTCGAGAATCTTTTTTAATTTTTCCTGCAGCCACTTCCCCTTCAACTCCATCCTTATAATCCCAATGTGTCAATCCCTCCCCCCCACTATTTAGTTTAAACCCACACGTATAGCCCTAGCAAACCTGCCTGCCAGAACGTCGGTCCCCCTGCAGTTAAGGTGTAACCCGTCTCTTTTGTACAGGTCATCCCTACCCCAGAAGAGATCCCAGTGGAAATCTAAATCCTTGCTCCCTGCACCAACTCCTCAGCCACACATTCAGACCCCCTATCTCCCTGTTCCTGTCCTCACTAGCACGTGGTACTGGAAGCAATCCAGAGATAACCACACTAGAAGTCCGGCATTTCAGTCTTCTTCCCAACACTCTGAAGTCATGTTGGAGAACCTCGTTCCTCTTCTTCCCGATGTCATTTGTGTCTCCGTGCACAACCACTGCCGGCTGTTCACATTCTCTGTCTCGATTGTTCAGAGTTCAGCTCGTGTCATCCTGAACCCTGCCAACAGGGAGGCAACAGACCATCCTCGCACCTCGTCTGCGGCCACAGAATCTCCTGTCCGCTTCTCGGACAATGGAGTCACCCACTACTAGGGATCTGCCCGATGTCGGTCTCACCGGTTGCGTCCCATCCCTAGCATAAAAGCCACCGACGTGTCCGCCGCTCGGATTGGAAACATCGTCTCCCCCGGACAGTTCCCAAGAAGGCGTACCTGTATTATTAGGCACAGCCACCTGGGTATTCTGCACTCCACGATTTCCACCCATTCTCTCCGTCATACACCTTGGTTCTTCCCGTAACCTCGGCGTGACTACCTCACTGTAGGTCCTGTCCAGGAAACTCTCGTTTTCCCGAATGGCGTTGAGGTCATCCAGCTGTTTCTCCAGTGCCCCAACACGGTCCTTTAGGAGCTGAAGTTGGACGCATTTGCCACAGTTGTAGCAGCCAGAGGATCCATCTGTGTCCCTGGGCTCCCACATTCTGCAAGCCTCACACTGTCTCATCTGCCCCGACATGTGTTCACCACGTTCCGCCCTCTCGAGCTTTATGCGTAGCCTCCTCCCCTCAGCCTCCTCGCCGAAGACTCTCGAGCCAAAGACTCACACTTTACTCACAAGGCCGCTCCCGCTCCCTCACTGCCACTCCCTAAGAGCCACCTGGCTTATATTGACTAATAAATGGCCGAATTTACCAATTTATAAACCAAATTCCTCGTTTTCTCCCTCTACCTCTTTCCTAACTCTCCTCCCACTCAAGTGGAACAAAAACGGCAGTTACTGTATGTCCCGATGTGCTCTTCCACAAAGACATGGACCACACTGGACCTTCCGTCAACATCCCTCTTCAGGAACCTACAATCGTGTAACCTTCCACCCCTGTCCTCACTCATACACTTCATTGTTCATTCAACCCACTAATCCTGCAGAGAACACTCCATTATTTCTAGCCCTCACACCCAAGCTATCCATGACATGTGACTGACTGCTACAGGGTCAAATTAATTGCTCAAATTCCCCCTTTGAAAACAGTAAGGACCAATTTGGCCGTTTGTGAAGCTTCTATTATTCAGTGAGATTATGTCCGAACACCTCATTCGCACTTCCCAAAGAGTTACCCCATCCCCCTTTAATTGACCACATCCACTTAATTCTGCTGGAAACACATTCCCACTTTCCTCCATATCCTCCTACGATTCAATGTTAGCCTAAGGATGTAGCTTGTTCTACTGTGAAGCTTTGCCGCAAAAACGGTTATTGCCTTGATATTCCAGCTTAATCCGGATAGGATATAACTGTGTAAGAAGGCATTGCCGATACTGGTTTAAAGTGAAGATAGACATAATAAAGCTGGAGACAGTGTCCGCGGGACAGATCGCATCTCGGGAGAAAAGAAATGGGTGACGTTTCGGGTCGAGACCCTTCTTCAGACTGGTTAGGGATAAGGAGAAAGGGAGATATATAAGGTGATGTGGAGATATGAATATGAATAGAAACATAGACATATAAATTAGGTGCAGGAGTAGGCCATTCGGCCCTTCGAGCCTGCACCACCATTCAATATGATCATGGCTGATCATCCAACTCAATATCCCGTACCTGCCTTCTCTCCATACCCTCTGATCCCCTTAGCCACAAGGGCCACATCTAACCCTCTTATATATAGCCAATGAACTGGCCTCCACTACCCTCTGTGGCAGAGAGTTCCAGACCCACCACTCTCTGTGTGAAAAAAGTCCTTCTCATCTCGGTCCTAAAGGATTTCCCCCTTATCCTTAAGCTGTGATCCATTGTCCTGGACCACCCCAACATCGGGAACAATCTTCCTGCATCTACCCTGTCCTATCCCTTAAGAATTGTGTACGTTAATATAAGATCCCCTCTCAATCTCCTAAATTCCAGAGAGTATAACCGAGTCTATCCAGTCGTTCTTCATAAGACAGTCCTGACATCCCAGGAATCAGTCTGGTGAACCTTCTCTGCACTCCCTCTATGGCAAGATTGTTCTTGACAAGAACTGTACGCAATACTCCAGGTGTGGTCTCACCAAGACCCTATACAACTGAAGTAGAACCTCCCTGCTCCTATACTTAAATCCTTTTGCTATGAAAGCTAACATTCGCTTTCTTCACTGCCTGCTGCACCTGCATGCCTACTTTCAATGACTGGTGTAGCATGATACCCAGGCCGCGCTGCATCTCCCCTTTTCTTAATCGGCCACCATTTAGATGATAGTCTGCTTTCCTGTTTTTGCCACGAAAGTGGATAACCTCACATTTATCCACATTATACTGCATCTGCCAAACATTTGCCCACTCACCCAGCCTATCCAAGTCACCTTGCAGTCTCCTAGCATCCTTCTCACAGCTAACACTGCCCCCCAGCTTAGTGTCATCCGTAAACGTGGAGATATTGCCTTCAATTCCCTCATCCAGATCATTAATGTATATTGTAAATAGCTGGGGTCCCAGCACGGAGCCCTGCGGTACCCCACTAGTCACTGCCTGCCATTGTGAAAATGACCTGTTCAGAATAATAGATATGGATAAAAGTAACGGTGATAAAGGAAACAGGTCATTGAAGCTGTTTGTCGGGCGAAAATGAGAAGCTAGTGTGATATGGGTGGAGGGGTAGAGAGAAAGGCAATGCCGGGGCTATCTGAAATGAGAGAAATCAATATTATCCCATTGGTCTGTAAGCTGTCCAGGCGATGTACGAGATGTTGTTCCTCCTATTTCCGCTTAGACTCACTCTGCCAATGGATGAGACCGAGGACAGGGCGTTTTGTGTAGGAATGGGAAAGAGAATTAAAGTGCCCAGCAACCGGGAGATCAGATTGGTTCACTCGGTGCGAAGGTGTTCCGCGAAAATATATTGGCACACTTGTAGTGCCATTAAAACCCATTCAAATATCTGTTTAGATTGATTAGCACTTTTAAAGTTATATAGTATCATCGATTGTGGCACATCATCTTTCACCAACAAGGAGGCTGGTAGATAGTCAATGTCTTCATAAACCCTGCCAAATGAAGCCAGTTCTCTACATGTGTGTACCCACTGTAAATACATCTGCTTACAGGGAGATGACTGCCAGGTTCTAAACACTATTGGTGGCAAGAAAGGGTTTGTTCCAGCAACTCGTAGCAAAAAGGCAAAACTTGCAACACTTTATACAGTCAAATTTAACAAACAAATGTTTGCAATATCCCTCGAGAAGAGAAATGCATTGCGCAATTGCTCTATGAATTAACTAGATTACTGTAAGCAGCTTGTTTAACGGATCATGACTGTTGTGGTGAAGAGGCATCCCACTAATTGACGCAGTGGGTCTTTCTTTCCTGTATAAAAGCCTCTCCACGCAAACGCCAATAAAAACGTCCGTTGGAATGCTTTGGTCCATACACACAGTTCCTCACGGAAAATGCCACGTCTAACAATTTTCGACATAGAGACCATTTACTATCCTGTTCTTGCTGCAGTTGGCATTGTCGGTAAGGCGTTGTATCCAGTTACCTCTCATGTGACTCCGTTAATTAGTGCTCCGTGACATTTACTGCATTTAAAAATCGTGGCCTATTCAGTTAGTGGCAATTTTATCTTTGTGGCGCAGTTTTAACCTAACTTATATTCCCGACTTTTGTTCCCTCAATGTGAGCTTCCATATCAGAGGAAACATAGTGGTTTTTGCAGGAAAACCCCAGAATTTGCCGGAAAAAATAACCAAGATGCCAGAGGAACTAAGATGGTCAGGAAGCATCGACAGAAGAAAATTCAGGGAATGCATACTTTTTTTCATTCGGGTCGGAGCTCTTCTTCAGATGCGAAAAAGGGGGTGAATTTCGCGTCATGCTACCTGACCCAGTAAGTTCCTCCAGCAAGCTGCTGCCTGATCAGGTGAGCAAATCCGACAGTTTTTTTTTCAGTTATGATGCCAGCATCTGCAGTCTCTTGTTGTCTCCAGCTGCTTTTGGCCCATTCACCACGAAATAAGGTTATTTTGATTTTAATGGTGCTGTGAAATGTTCTACCGATCAAATAGGCTCACATTCTGAAAATGCCTGACCAGTGTTTGGCAGACCTGAGATGAAGTGGTGGCGTTGCCAGATCTCGGGAATACGTAAAGTTTTGTCATCTTTGCTGCTAATCAATTTGGATCCTCGCTTCAAAATAATGAAAGCCATATTGTCGGATTATAACTGAAAATCAGTTATGTGCAGTAACGATCAACATTAAATAGTCTGAACATTCTGGCAGGTAAGATAGCAACAGTGGATAGTGAGGTAAATTGAATGTACGAGGTCGAAAATACAGGGAGAGTGCGTAATACAGGGAAACTGCACAAGGACAGTATGCGGGGTTAAGATCGACCCGAGTCTCTGGCGATGTGAGGCATCAGATCAACCCGCTGCACCGCTGTGTGCAGGGCAAAACATGTGTCAGTTATGCCGAGGGTAGGGAGCTTGAGGTGCTCGTAAATTTGGCTTCATCAATGTAACACCATGGGAGTCTAGACAGACTACGCTGAGGTTAAAATCTAAATGGTTGTAGATGAGAATCTTTGGTTGAAGGTTAATAGCATCCGTTGGAGAAAGATCATTGTCCATAGCCCACTAAAACAACGGAGTAAGGCAATGGGAGAGTGCAGACAGAGATGCCTGTATCCATGCAATATGAGATGCGTAACTGCAGCACATGCCCTGAGGGCAGGGCACCATCATTAGAGAGAGAACCACAGACTTGATGTCACAGATGCATAAACGGCCGGTTCTACTGTAGATGAGAAAGAGAGTTCTTGAACACAGGAATAAACAACGTCAATTGAATAGGCGCTTCGAGGGCCACATGCGAGGAGAAAGGCAAAACTAAATGTTCCCTTGCCTTTCGCTTTAATGCAACATTTTACTTAAATCAACATATTTAGCTGTCACTGTGTACCTATTCTGTTTGAAAGATGCTCAATGTAAGTTTGAGAAACAAGTTTGATAAGGTCCCGCACAGGAGACTGGTGACTAAAATTAGAGCACATGGTATTGGGGGTAGAGTGTTGACATGGATAGAAAATTGATTGGCAGACCGGAAGCAAAGAGTAGGAGTGAACGGGTGCTTTTCAGAATGGCAGGCAGTGGCGAGTGGAGTGCCGCAAGGCTCGGTGTTGGAGCTGCAACTGTTTACCATATATATATGAATCATTTGGAAGAAGGAATTAGGAGCAACACCAGCAAGTTTGCGGATGACACAAAGCTGGGTGGCAGTGTGAACTGTGAAGAGGATGTTAGGCGTATGCAGGGGGACCTGGACAGGTTGAGTGAGTGGGCAGATGCATGGCAGATGCAGTATAATATAGATAGTGAGGTTATCCACTTTGGTAGCAAAAACAAGAAGGCAGATGACTCTATCTATCTATCTATCTATCTATCTATCTATCTATCTATCTATCTATCTATCTATCTATCTATCTATCTATCTATCTATCTATCTATCTATCTATCTATCTATCTATCTATCTATCTATCTATCTATCTATCTATCTATCTATCTATCTATCTATCTATCTATCTATCTATCTATCTATCTATCTATCTATCTATCTATCTATCTATCTATCTATCTATCTATCTATCTATCTATCTATCTATCTATCTATCTATCTATCTATCTATCTATCTATCTATCTATCTATCTATCTATCTATCTATCTATCTATCTATCTATCTATCTATCTATCTATCTATCTATCTATCTATCTATCTATCTATCTATCTATCTATCTATCTATCTATCTATCTATCTATCTATCTATCTATCTATCTATCTATCTATCTATCTATCTATCTATCTATCTATCTATCTATCTATCTATCTATCTATCTATCTATCTATCTATCTATCTATCTATCTATCTATCTATCTATCTATCTATCTATCTATCTATCTATCTATCTATCTATCTATCTATCTATCTATCTATCTATCTATCTATCTATCTATCTATCTATCTATCTATCTATCTATCTATCTATCTATCTATCTATCTATCTATCTATCTATCTATCTATCTATCTATCTATCTATCTATCTATCTATCTATCTATCTATCTATCTATCTATCTATCTATCTATCTATCTATCTATCTATCTATCTATCTATCTATCTATCTATCTATCTATCTATCTATCTATCTATCTATCTATCTATCTATCTATCTATCTATCTATCTATCTATCTATCTATCTATCTATCTATCGTCAAGAAACCGAGTATCGTCCTTGGGACGTTATTTTGCGGTACTACCAGACGTTGGTGTGGGCGCACTTGGAGTATTTTATTTGGTTTCGGCCATCCCTGATACGAAAAATGGCATTACGCTGCAATTAGTGCAAGACGATTTATAAGAATGCAGGCAGGATTCGATGGTCTGAGCTATCGGATAGGTTGGGCAGGCGAGGCGCAGAAAGCAAATTTATAGAAGTGTATAATAATGGGTAAAGTAATGGAAAGGATACTTAGAGATAATATATATAAGCATCTGGATATACAGGGTCTGATCAGGAACAGTCAACATGGATTTGTGCCTGGAAGGTCATGTTTGACAAACCTTCTTGGATTTTTTGAAGAGGTTAATAGGGAAATTGATGAGGGTAAAGCACTGGATGTTGTCTATATGGATTTCAGTAAGGCCTTTGACAAGGTTCCCCATGGGAGGTTGGTTAAGAAGGTTCAATCTTTGGGTGTGAATGGCGGAGTAGCAAGATGGATTGAACAATGGCTGAATGGGAGGTGTCAGAGAGTAATGGTGGATGGCTGTTTGTCAGGTTGGAAGACGGTGACCAGTGGGGTGCCTCAGGGATTTGTGTTGGGTCCACTGTTGTTTGTCATGTACACCAATGATCTGGATGGTGGGTGGAAAATTGGATAAGTAAGTATGCAGATGATACTAAGATAGGTGGTGTTGTGGATAATGAAGTAGATTTTCAAAGTCTACAGAGAGATTTGGGCAATTTGGAAAAGTGGGCTGACAGATGGCAGATGGGGTGTGAAGTGCTACGTCTTGGCAGGACAAATCAAAATAGGACGTATACGGTAAATGTTAGGGGATTGAGGAATGCTGTGGAACAGAGGGATCTAGAAATAACTGTGCATAGTTCCCTGAAGGCGGGATCGCATGTAGATAGGGTGGTAAATAAAGCTTTTGGTGTGTTGGCCTTTGAGAGGAGCATTGAATATAGGAGTAGGGAAGTAATGTTAAAATTATACAAGGCATTGGTAAGACCAATTCTGGAGTATGGTGTACAATGTTGGTCGCCTAATTATAGGAAGGATGTCAACAAAATAGAGAGAGTACAGAGGAGATTGACTAGAATGTTCCAGCAACTAAGTTACAGAGATAGGTTGAACAAGTTAGGTCTTTATTCTTTGGAGCGCAGAAGGTTAAGGGGGGACTTGATTGAGGTATTTAAAATGATGATAGACAGAGTTGACGTGGATAAGCTTTTACCATTGAGGGTAGGGAAGATTCAAACAAGAGGGCATGACATGAGCATTAAGGGACAGAAGTTTAGGGGTAACATGAGGGGGAACCTCTTTACTCAGGGAGTGGCGGCTGTGTGGAATGAGCTTCCAGCAGAAGTGGTGGAGGTAGTATCGATTTTAACATTTAAAAGTAAAGTGGATAGGTATATGGACGGGAAGGGAATGGAGGGGTATGGTCTGAGTGCAGGTAGATGGGACTAGGGGGAAAATAAATGGTCGGCACGGACTGGAAGGGCCGAGAGGGCCTGTTTCCATGCTGTAATTGTTATATGGTTATATATGGTCATAATGTGACAGAAGAATAGAGTTTCTGGCAAAATTATTTTGCCCCGGGCAGAGGAAGCATCTTAGAGAGCACAGGTTTTAGGGGGCAAGAAGTAACAGGAATTTGAAGGGCAAGTTATTTTGACATACACTTGTGGGTAAATGGAAGGAGCTGCCAAATTAAATACTGGTGCATGTACATTAGCATTACTTATACTGCGGAATCACGGTCAGGGACAAAACGTTTATAAGGATATGGGCCAAACGCCGGATAAGCCGAAGATGGTAAAATTAACTGTAGATACTGCTTTACACCGACGATAGACATGAAATGCTGCAGTAACTCAGTTGGTCAGGCAGCATCTCTGGATAAAAGGAATAGGTGATGATTCGGGCGAACCCCTTTTTCAGGCCGAGACTAGGGGGGGGGGGGGGGGAGGGGTCGAGAGCTAAGAAGTATTCCAGAACAAATCAAACCCTGTGCTGCCGACCAAGGAAAGGTGGAGCATACAATTTCACAATGCTGCCTTTGGAGGAAGTGATAATGGGGCATGGATGCGTGCAGTGGAACTGGGAGGCGACTTGGGTCGGTGTTGGGCGGAGAGAGAAAGATTGCAAGGGTTATTTGAAATTAGAGAAAGGAACTTCGGATTGTAAGCTACCGAAGTGGAATATGAGATGCTGTTCCTCCAATTTGCGTTTGGCCCCACTGTGACAAGGAGGAGGGCTAGGACAGAAAGATTAGTATGGGAATGGGAATCGGGCAAGGTAGACTGAGCTTAGGTGTTCAGCGAAAAGATCGCCCTGTCTGCGTTTGGACTCCTCTGATATACTAAAGCCCACAGCGTCGAAAAACGATACAACAGAGTTCATTGGAGGAGAAGTTGCAAGCGAATCTCTGCCTCAACTAAAAGTTCTAACGGGGTTCCTGTTTGCAGTCACAGAAGAAGGTATCTGGACAGTTGTTAATTCTCCTACGGTTGCACGGTAAATTACATGGGGAAGGGATGGTTTCGGTGGAAAGGGATGAGTGAATCAGCGTTCTCTTCGGAAATCACTAAAGGGTGGACTAGACATAGATAATAGGTGCAGGATTAGGCCATTCGGCCCTTCGAGACAGGAACGCCATTCATTGTGATCATGGCTGATCGTCCGCTATCAATAACCCGTGCGTGCCTTCTCCCCATATCCCTTGACTCCACTAGCCCTTAGAGCTCTATCCAACTCTCTCTTAAATCTATCCAGTGATTTGGCCTCCACTGCCCTCTGTGGCAGGGAATTGCATACATTCACAACTCTCTGGGTAAAACAGTTATTTTCTCTCCTCAGTCTTAAATTACGTTAGCTCTAGGAGTTCAATCTATCTCTCCTTGAACTCTCCACTGCCTTCTGTGGCAGATAATTCCATAAATTCAAAATGGAAACAGATAAGATTGAAGGCAAATTTCATTGGGCAAACATACTACTCTTCATTTACATCTCCGTTCTAAATGACCTACCCCTTATTCTAAAACTGTGGCCCCGGCTTCTGGACTTCCCCTACATCGGCAATATTCTTCCTGCATCTAGCGAGTCCAATTCCTTAATAATTTTATAGGTTCAATAAGATACCCTCTCATCCTTCTAAATTTCAACAAATATATAAGCTCAATCGCTCCATTCTTTCATCATCGTCACGCCATCCCGGGAATTAACCTCATGAACCTACGCTACTCTCGCTCAATTGCAAGCATGTCGCTCCTCAAATTAGGAGACCAAAACTGCACACCATACTCCACGTATGGTCTCACCAGGGCCCTGTACAACTGCAGAATTGCTCCTATAGTCAACTCCTCTCGTTTTGAAGTCCAACATGTCATTAGCTTTCTTCACTGACTGCTGTACCTGCAAGCTTACTTTTAGTGACTGATGTACAAGGACACCCAGGTCTCGTTGTACTTCTTATTTTCCAAACTGACACCATTCAGATAATCATCCGCCCTTCCATTCTTGCCACCAATGTGGATAACTTCACATTCATCCAAATTATACTGCATCTGCAATGCATCTGCCCACTCGCTCAACCTGCCCAAGTCAGCCGGCATCCTCATAGCATCCTAGTCACAGTTCACTCTGTCACACAGCTTTGTGTCATCTGCACATTTGCTAATGTTACTTTTAATCCTTTTATCGAAATAATTAATGTATATTCTAAATAGCTGCGGTCCCAGCACCGAGCCTTGCGGCACCCTACTAGTCACTGCCTGCCATTCTGAAAGGGACCCGTTAATCCCTACTCTTTGTTTCCTGTCTGCCAACCAATGTTCTATCCATGTCAGCACCCTACCCCCAAAACCATGTGCTCAAATATTGCCCAGTTATCTCTGGTGTGGGACCTTATCAAAGGCTTTCTGAAAGTCCAGGTACACTATACCCACTGGCTCACCCTTGTCCATTTTACTTATTACATCCGCAAAACATTCCAGAAGATGTGTCAAGCATGATTTGCCTTTCATAAATCTATGCTGACTTGGAACGATCCTGTTATTGCCATTCAAGGTGACAAGGCAGAACATTTCCATCAGAAAATGTGGAAGTGGAAGAGAAACAGACATTGTTCCAGTTCAGTGCCCGTTCGTGACAAGTGGTTCTTAGAATCAGTGGAGATGGGAGGTGTGACTAGTTGTGAGATCCCGTTGCAAGTGGCCAAAATGTCGAGTGATTTGATGTATGCGTTGCCAGATGGGGTGAAAGGTGAGGACTAGAGGGACTCGGGCCCTCGTGTGACTGGGTGCGGAGAGCACAATCGGTGCTGCGGGATACCAATCAGACACGTGTGAGGATTTAATCTCTTAAAGAAGAGCGGAACCCCTGTTCTGTAATGAATTAAGACATCTCTGATGTCCTGACATTGAATAACTCGTCTTGGGCGAAGATGCGGCGGAGATGCAGGAATTGGGAGTAGGGGATAGAGACTTGCAGGATCAGGGTGGGAAGAAGTGTGACACAAAATGCTGGAGTAACTCAGCGGGACAGGCAGCATCTCTGGAGAGAAGGAATGGATGTCGTTTCGCGACGACAGAAGTGTAGTCTAGATAGCTGTGGGGATCAGTAGTTTTGTCGTAGACGTCAGTCGATAATCTATCTCCTGTAATGGGGACAGTGAGGTGAAGGAAATTGAAGTTGTCGAAAATGGTCCACATGATTTTCAATGCAGGATGGAAATTGGACGTGATGAAATCATCCATGTAGCCGATAAAATTCGGATATAGGGCCAATTTACACCTGGAACTTCGATTGTTCAACATTCCATTCAAAAGGCAGTCATAGATGGGGCCAATGCGAGTGCCTATGGCTATTCTATTGGTTGAGGACCAGCTCCGCCAGGAGAAGAGTGTTCATAGAGGAACATTAGCTGGTTCTGCGTTCGAGGATGAAACGCAGGACTTTAAGGCTTTCTCGGCGGTAGATGTAGGTGTAGGGTGACCGAACGTCCAAAGTAATGCTGACGGAACGGGTGCCTGGAAAACGAAAGTCGTTGGAGAGTTTGAAAGGGCATTGATCGAGAGGGATTGAGCTAGGGGAATAGAATGGAGACAGGTTGCGTGAAAATTATTTAATTGCGGCAGGAACAGGCAGAAATAACACGTCTGCCTAGGCAGTGCTGTTTACGGATTTTGGGGAGAAGGAAAAACCAGCAACGTCAATTAGATATCTTGTTCGGCATGGGTAGATTGCAGTGAAAGGCCTGTTTTACTGCTCTGTTACTCTAAGACTGGTTTTCCTATCGGACATCACTCTCGTCATTTTCGAACGCTAACGTTATTTTTTCTCTCACTTCGTAACCTTTCTAAACCTTGTTCTCTTGCCCCAATTGCACTATTCCATCCAGTGCGTGACCTCGCTCATTTACACTGCAGCGCCAGTTACATCCTATAAGAGAGAGGGGAACGCGTGTTCCAGTGATACCTACGCAACTACCAGCAACAAAAAAATAGCCTGTTCATGAGAACCCCCCGTGATGAACGGGCTCTGACATAGAACGATGGATCTTTCTTTTTCACCGCTACTACATCATCTGCTGAGTTTGTTCTCCCTTTTTTATTTTCTCTGTTATTTCGCCTAAACGTTTCTACATTTTGTCCCCAGATATATATGACGATGTATTAGTCAGCTATTCCTTTTGCTGGCAGTTGTGGAAAGTGAGGATGAGTTGGTACATAGGCGACAATTCCAGATGGTGGCGTACATAATGCACATAATACATTCCCTTCAATGCAAACAAAGTGACACTGATTAAAATAGACATGTTGAAAAATAATCCTCTGCTTCCTTTTCTTTGTGCAGTAAATATTACGGCGATTGTGATCCTATCCCGTGGAAAATGTGGACTCTC
Organism: Okamejei kenojei; assembly: GCA_035221665.1. NCBI lineage: Eukaryota > Metazoa > Chordata > Chondrichthyes > Rajiformes > Rajidae > Okamejei > Okamejei kenojei. Next base: position 31,146 of record JAVHYY010000122.1, read on the forward strand.
TAAATGTATTACACGCTATCTGATGGGAATGGCGGCCGCTGATTTCATAGTTGTTTTATTTGCTATTATTGTTGAACAGATTAATCTTCTCTTTTCGTACGCCCACTTTTTGCTCATAACTCCAGTATGTGCCCTGGCGCATCTGCTTAAAATTGCCAGCATGGACTGCTCAGTTTGGATCACTGTCGCTTTCACGTTCGATCGATTCATCGCGATTTCTTGTCACGACCTGCGGAAAACGTATTGCACCGAGAAAACAGCGGCGATAGTGATGGCGGCAGTGGCGGTAGTGAGTTGTTTGAGGTGCATTCCGTTCTATTTAGTAATGGAGCCTCAGCTAATAATTAACAATGTACCTTGGGGTTGCATCCCAATACAGGCGTACTATACGTCATTCTTCTGGAAAGCATACGAGGTATTTGACAGTATTGTGACGCCTATATTACCAATATCTTTCATTCTCCTGTTTAATGGTTTAACCGTGAGGCATATAATTGCAGCAAATAATATCCGCAGGGGGCTTCGGAGTAACATTGAGAATCAAAAGGATTCAGAGGTGGAGAACCGGAGAAAATCAATTATTTTGTTATTCGCTCTTTCAACCAACTTTATATTACTGTGGATTCCTTATGTAATACATTCTATGAACTGGCAAACTGTAAATTTTGCGTACGCAGACAAATATTTGAATACCCCGATATATATATTTCAACAATGTGGATATATGTTGCAGTTTCTTAGTACCTGCACCAACACTTGCATCTATGGATTGACCCAGAAGAAATTCAGGGCCGAACTGAAGAATGGTGTGAAGCATGTACTTACATTGAATGGGTTGCTGTGTAAATAATAAACAATAAACAATTCCAATCCAACTGTAACACATACGGGGATTTTGAACAATATATTTTAACGTTTAGCGTTTTCGTCAGAAAACCATGGATACAGGAAAAATGTAAATTGTCATACAGGAACCTACTTTTATCTTTCACATGGTGTAAACAAGTAAACTAAATGGAATTATACTGTTAAAATAGGTATCGGCGACGTCATTATTACATATACAACGTTCGCGAACAACAACAGCTTCTGCGTTTCACTCTTCTCTCTTTTATGGATAACTAACGTTCTTTCTTTCATGGAGTAAACGGGTGTTTTTCATGCCAATTTACGGTATTTTTGTTGCGTTATCTAATAGTTTCGAACATGCTTAGCAAGGACATGTACTGTCGGTCAGAAAATCGAGCATTTGCAACACATTATACCAACACGTTTTACAGTCCATTGCGTATTCGACCATATGTTTCACCTAATTATGTAATTCCCCATTGTACCCATTCGCATTCCCTATCTTCCATGTTACTTAGAATAAGTCCGGTTCTCACAGCGTCAGTTCTTCGGTTTGAAACGATAAATGATTTCCGTATTCAATGCTATTGCTTACCTGGCTCACCTGTAAAAGGTTTTTGCTTTGTCTCTGATTCCAACACCCGCAGGTTGGCATTTATCCCTAATGGTTTTTGCAGCCTTGCCAACGGCATGAAATTTCATCCGTCAAATCTGCTACAATCTTTCAGTATTAACATGTAGCACCGAAAACCGGAGAGTATTTTGCGAACGTACGTATTGTACAACCACTTTTTGCACTCTCACACACCATCTGAAGAAAACCTTGCTACTCGAAACTTAGGAACACTAGACCATTAAATTGTACAGCAGAGCAGCAGGCCATTCAACCCACAATGCCTGTGCCAAACTTGATGCTTAATCGTTTCCTCTGTCGCTGCAGGCGATGCATATCGCTCTATTTAAATCCTATCTATGCGCCTTTACAGAAGCGTCAGAATCGCCACAAGCGCATCTGCTTCCACCACCATTCCTGGCTGTGTGCTACACGCACCCACCATCCTCTGCGTAAATACCACCCCAAAACCCAACCCATTGCGTACACACACATATAATCTTTCCCACTCTCACATTTTGAGTTATGCCCTCATTTCGATATTTCTATCTTGGGACATAATGTTCACATTATCTACCCTATCAACGTCTCTCAGAAATTTGTAGACTTCTGCTAGGGCAGCCCACAATCCCAGGTGTTCCAAATAAAACTACCCATGCCCGTCCAATGTCTCCCTGAAGTTAACACTCTTTTGTAGATACATTATTGTGAACCCCATCTAGACCTTTACCAAAGCATCCTCATCTTTCCTGTGTTGGATCGATCAGAACTACACGCAATACTCCAAATCAGGCTGAGGTGGTGGATGCCTCTTATACTCCATGCGTCTGCCAAAGGCAAGCAAGGGCATCATTGCCTTGCTATCTCCATAGCTGAAGTGGATCTTGGGCAAGAAGCAAAAAAGAAACGCAGGGAGAAGAGCTGATTGGCTGAAGCCCCTGGGGGAAGGTGAGGCAGAGGTGAGGCAGAGGTGAGGTAGAGGTGGAAAGCAGTTTAAAAAGAGCACAAAAAAGAAGCCAGACAGCCCAGAGCTTAGGTGGATCTTGGACAAGCAGCAACAAAGTAAAGCAGGGTGAGGGGCTGATTGGCTGAAGGCCGTGGGCGAAGGTGAATAAGTCACTGGGGGAAAACTGTTTAAAACTGAGAAATCTGGTTTGTAAATTGCTAAATTAGGCAATTTATCAGTCAATATAAGCAAGACTGCTCTAAGGGAGCGCAGGGAAGAAACGGCCTTGTGAGGGAAATGCGTTGTGAGTAAAGTGTGAGTCTTTGGCTCGAGAGTCTTCGGCGAGGAGGCTGCGAAGAGGAGGCTACGCAAAAAGCTCGAGAGGACGGGACGCGGTGAACACATGACAGGACAGATGAGACAGTGTGATGCTTGCAGAATGTGGGAGCTCAGGGACTCGGATGGAGCCTCTGGCTTCTACAACTGTGGCAAGTGCGGCAAGCATCAGCTCCTGAAGGACCGTGTTGGGGCACTGGAGAAGCAGCTGGATGACCTCAGGGCCATCCGGGAAAACGATAGTTTCGCGGGCAGGACCTATAGTGAGGTTGTCACGCCGAGGATACGGGAAGCACGAAGGTGTGTGACTGAGAGAAAGGGCGGTAATCGTGAAGTGCAGGAGACCCAGGTGGCTGTGCCTTATGAAAACAGGTACGCCCTCTTGGGAACTGTCGGGGGAGATGATGTTTCCAGTCCGAGCTGCGGACACATCGGTGACTCCAATCCTAGAGATGGGACTCGACTAACATCGGACAGAGACATAGTGGTGGGTGACTCCAATGTCCGAGGAGCAGACAGGAGATTCTGTGGCGGCAGACGACACGCCAGGATGGTTTGTTGCCTCCCTTGTGCCAGAATTCAGGTTGTCACGAGCCGAATTCAAAACATCATCTCGAGAGAAGGTGACGAGCCGGCGGTTGGCACAAATGACATAGAAACATAGAAAATAGGTGCAGGGGTAGGCCATTTGGCCCTTCGAGCCTGCACCGTCATTCAATATGATCATGGCTGATCATCCAACTCAGTATCCCGTACCTGCCTTCTCCCCATACCCCCATATCCCCCTAGCCACAAGGTCCACATCTAACTCCCTCTTAAATATTGCCAATGAACTGGCCTCAACTACCTTCTGTGGCAGAGATCGGGAAGAAGAGGAAGGAGGTTCTCCAACCTGAGTTCCAAGAGTTGGGTACAAGACTGAAAGGCAAGACTTCTATGGTGGTTATCTCTGGATTGCTTCCAGTACCTCGTGCTAGGAACAGAGAGACAGGGCATCTGAATGTGTGGCTGACGGGCTGGTGCAGGGAGCAAGGATTTAGATTTATAGACCACTGGGATCTCTTCTATGGTAGAGGAGACAAAAACAAAAGGGACGGGTTACACCTTAACTGGAGGGGGACAAGCATTCTGGCAGGCAGGTTTGCTAGAGCTACACGTGTGGATTTCAAACAAATAGTAGGGGTTGGGAGGAGGGATTGGCAAATTGGGAGCATAAAGATGGAGTTGAAGTGGAAGTGACTACAGGGATAATTACAAAATATTCACGAATTAATGGGAAGGAAAGTTCGAGAAGAAATAAAAGAGTAAGGCCATGACCAATTGTGAGCAGTGCGAGGGGGGACGTGAATACGGAGGTCAAAGTGTTGTTTATGAATAGAAAACATAGAAACATAGAAATTAGGTGCAGGAGTAGGCCATTCAGCCCTTCGAGCCTGCACCGCCATTCAATATGATCATGGCTGATCATCCAACTCAGTATCCCGTACCTGCCTTCTCTCCATACCCTCTGATCCCCTTAGCCACAAGGGCCACATCAACTCACTCTTAAATATAGCCAATGAACTGGCCTCAACTACCCTCTGTGGCAGAGAGTTCCAGAGACTCACCACTCTCTGTGTGAAAAAAGTCTTTCTCATCTCGGTCTTAAAGGATTTCCCCCTTATCCTTAAGCTGTGACCCCTTGTCCTGGACTTCCCCGACATCGGGAACAATCTTCCTGCATCTAGCCTGTCCAACCCCTTAAGAATTTTGTAAGTTTCTATAAGATCCCCTCTTAATCTCCTAAATTCCAGAGAGTATAAACGAGTCTATCCAGTCTTTCTTCATAAGACAGTCCTGACATCCCAGGAATCAGTCTGGTGAACCTTCTCTGCACTCCTTCTATGGCAATAATGTCCTTCCTCAGATTTGGAGACCAAAACTGCACGCAATACGCCAGGTGTGGTCTCAATGTGCGAAGTATAAGAAATGAAGTGGACGAGCTTGAGGCTCAGTTGGAAATTGGCAAGTATGATGTTGTGGGAATTACAGAGACATGGCTGCAAGAGGGCCAGTGCTGGGAACCGAAGGCACAAGGGTATACCTCCTATCGAAAAGACAGACAGGTGGGCAGAGGGGATGGGGCTGCTCTGTTGATAAGGAATGAAATTCAGTCCCTTGCAAGGGGTGACATTGAAACAGGAGATGTGGAGTCAGTATGGATAGAACTGAGGAATTGTAAGGGTAAAAATACCCTAATGGGGCTTATCTAGAGGCCCCCAAACAGTAGCCTGGACATAGGGTGCAAGTGTTAAAATCAAGAGTTAAAATTGGGCATGTAGCAATGCTGTGATTGTTATGGGAGATTTGAACACGCAGGTAGACTGGGAAAATCAGGTTGGTACTGGACCCCAAGAAAGAGACTTGGTAGAGTGCCTTCGTGATGGATTCTTAGTGCAGCTTGTATTGGAGCCTACCAAGGAGAAGGCAATTTAGTGTTATCTAATGCACCGGATGTGATAAAGGACCTCGAGGTTAATGAGCTATTAGGCGGTAGTGACCATAATATGATCAGGTTTGGTGTAGAATTGGAAAGGGAGAAGGATAGATCGGAGGTGTCAGTGTTGCAGTTGAATAAAGGGGACTATGTAGCCATGAGGGAGGAGCTGACCAAAGTTGACTAGAAAGATACACTAGCAGGGATGGCCGTGGAGCAAAAATGGCAGGTATTTCTAGGAATAATACAGAAGATGCAGGATCAGTTCATTCCTCGGAGGAAGAAAGATTCCAAATGGAGTAACGGGCGACCATTGCCTACAAGGGACGTCAAGGACAGTATACAAGTCAAAGAGAAGAAGTACAACGTAGCAAAGATGAGCGGGAGACAAGAGGATTTTGGTAATGTTTAAAAAGCAACAGAAGATAACTAAAAAGACAATACGGGGAGGAAAGTGGAGGTACGGAGGTAAGCTAATCAAGAATATAAAATGAAGATAGTAAAAGCTTATTTAAGTATGTGAAGAGAAAAAAAAGTTAAGACCAAATTTGGACTCTTGAAGACCGAAAAAGGAGAATTTATTATGGGGAACAAGGAAATGGCAAATGAGTTGAACAGGTACTTCGGATCCGTTTTCAGTAAGGAGGACACAAACTATCTTCTTGATATAGTAGTGGCCAGAGGATCTGGGGCGACGAAGGAACTGAAGGAAATCCACATTAGGCAGGAAATTGTGTTGGGTAGACTGATGGGACTGAAGGCTGATAAATCCCCAGGGCCCGATGGTCTGCATCCCAGGGTACGTAAGGAAGTGGCTCAAGAAATCGTGGATGCATTGGTGATAATTTTCCAATGTTCTATAGAATCAGGATGAGTTCCAGTGGATTGAAGGGTTGCGAATGTTATCCCACTTTTTAAGATAGGCGGGCGAGAGAAAACATGGAATTATCGACCAGTTAACGTAACATCGGTGGTGGGGATGATAGAAACATAGAACACATAGAAAATAGGTGCAGGAGGAGACCATTCGGCCCTTCGAGCCAGCACCGCCATTCATTGTGATCATGGCTGATCGTCTGCTATCAATAACCCGTGCCTGCCTTCTCCCCATATCGATTGACTCCACTAGCCCGCAGAGCTCTATCCAACTCTCTCTTAAATCCATCCTGTGATTTGGCTTCCACTGCCCTCTGTGGCAGTGAATTCCATAAATTCCCAACTCTCTGGGTATAAAGGTTTTTTCTCAGCTCAGTCTTAAATGACCTCCCCTTTATTCTAGGACTGTAGCCCTTGGTTCTGGACTCAGCCAACATTGGGAACATTTTTCCTGCATCTAGCTTGTCAAGTCCTTTTATAATGTTATATGTTTCCATAAGATCCCCCTCATCCTTCTAAACTCTAGTGAATACAAGCCTAGTATTTCCAATCTTTCCTCATACGACAGTCCCGCCATCCCAGGAATCAAACTCGTGAACCTACGCTGCACTGCTTCAATCACAAGGATGTCCTTCCTCAAATTAGGAGACCAGAACTGTACACAATACTCCAGATGTGGTCTCACCAGAGCCCTATACAACTGCAGAAGAACCTCTTTACTCCTGTACTGAAATTCCTTTGTTATGAAGGCCAGCATTCCATTATCTTTCTTCACTGCCTGCTGCACGTGCACGCCAACTTTCAGTGACTGGTGTACAATGACACCCAGGTCTCGCTGTACCTCCCCCTTACCTAACCTAAGCCCATTGAGATAACAATCCTCCCCCTTGTTTTTGCCGCCAAAGTGGATAACCTCACATTTATCTATATTAAACTGCATCTGCCACGCATCTGCCCACTCACTCAACCTAATTCCCTCTTCCAAATCATTAATATATATGGTAAACAATTGTGGCTCCAACACCGAACCTTGCGGCACTCCACTCGCCAATGCCTGCCATTTTGAAAAGGACCCGTTCACTCCTGCTATTTGCTTCCGGTCTGCCAACCAATTTTCTATCCATGTCAACACCCTATCCCCAATACCATGTGCTCTAATTTTAGTCCCATTCTCCCGTGCGGGACCTTATCAAACTTGTTTCTCAAACTTACATTGAGCATCTTTCAAACAGAATAGGAACACCATGACAGCTAAATTTGTTGATTTAAGTGAAATTTGCATTAAAGCGAAAGGGAAGGGAGCCTTTCTTCTCGAATGTGGTCCTCGAAGCGCCTATTCAATTGATGTTGGTTATACCTGTGTTCAAGAACTCTCTTTCTCATCTACAGTAGAACCGGCCGTTTCTGAAAGTCTAGATGCACTACATCCGTGGCACCCCTTCATCCATTTTACTTGTCACATCCTCAAAAACTTCCAGAAGATTAGTCAAGCATGATTTCCCTTTCATAAATCCATGTTGACTTGGACTAATCCTTTTACTACTATCCAAATGCTCCATTATTACCTCTTTAATAATTGACTCCAGCATCTTTCCCACCACCGAAGTCAGGCTAACTGATCTGTAATTCCCCGTTTTCTCTCTCGCTCCTTTCTTGAAAAGTGGAATAATATTAGCTATCCTCCAATCCACAAGAACTGATCCTGAATCTAATGAACATTGGGAAATGATCACCAATGCGTCCACTATTTCTAGAGCCACCTCCCTGAGGACCCTGGGATGCAGACCTTGAAACATAGAAAAATAGAAATTAGTTGCAGGAGCAGGCCATTCGGCCCTTCGAGCCTGCACCGCCATTCAATATGATCATGGCTGATCATGCAACTCAGTATCCTGTACCTGCCTTCTCTCCATACCCCCTGATCCCTTCAGCCACAAGGGCCACATCCACTCCCTCTTAAATATGGCCAACGAACTGGCCTCAACTACCTTCTGTGGCAGAGAATTCCATAGATTCACCACTCTCTGTGTGTAAAACGATTTTCTCATTTCGGTCCTAAAAGACTTACCCCTCCCTTATCCTTAAACTGTGACCCCTTGTCCTGGACGTCCCCAACATCGGGAACAATCTTCCTGCATCTAGCCTGTCCAACCCCTCAAGAATTTTGTAAGTCTCTATGAGATCACCCCTCAATCTTCTAAATTCAAGCGAGTACAAGCCATGTCTATCCAGTCTTTCTTCATATGGAAGTCGTGCCATTCCAGAAATCAGTCTGGTGAACCTTCTCTGTACTCCCTCTATGGCAAGAATGTCTTTCCTCAGATTAGGAGACCAAAACTGTACGCAGTACTCCAGGTGTGGCCTCAGCAAGACCCTGTACAACTGCAGTAGAACCTCCCTGCTCTTGTACTCAAATCCTTTTGCTATGAATGCCAACATACCATTCGCTTTCTTCACAGCCTGCTGCACCTGCACTTTCAATGACCGGTGTACCATGACACCCAGGTCTCGCTGCATCTCCCATTTTCCTAATCGGTCACCATTCAAATAATAGTCTACCAGTTTTTGCCACCAAAGTGGATAACCTCACATTTATCCACGTTATACTGCATCTGCCATGCATTTGCCCACTCACCCAGTCTATCCAAGCCATCCTGCAGCCTTCTAGCATCCTCCTCACAGCTAACACTGCCCCCCAGCTTCCTGTCATCCGCAAACTTCGAGATGTTGCATTTAATTCCCTCGTCCAAATCATTAATGTAAATTGTAAATAGCTGGAGTCCCAGCACTGAGCCTTGCGGCACCCCACTAGTCACTGTCTGCCATCCTTAAAAGGACCCGTTCACTCTTACTCTTTGTTTCCTGTCTGCCAGCCAGTTCTCTATCCACATCAATACTGAACCACCAATACCATGTGCCTTAAGTTTGTATACCAATCTCTTATATGGACCTTGTCAAAAGCCTTCTGAAGGTCCAGATACAACACATTCACTGCTTCTCCCTTATCCACTCGACTAGTTACATCCTCAAAAAGTAAGATTCGACAGACATGATTTACCCTTCGTAAATCCATGCTGACTTTGTCCAATGATTTCACCACTTTCCAAATGCGCTGCTATCCCATCTTTAATAATTGACTCTAGCAGTTTCCCCACTACCGATGTTAGACTAACTGGTCTGTAATTCCCCGTTTTCTCTCTCCCTCCCTTTTTAAAAAGTCGGGTTACATTAGCTACCCTCCAATCCTCAGGAACTACTCCAGAATCTAAAGAGTTTTGAAAAATTATCACTAAGGCATCTGCTATTTCTGGGGCTACTTCCTTAATTACCCTGGGATGCAGCCTGGGGATTTATCGGCCTTTAATCCATTCAATTTACCCAACACCACTTTCCGGCTAACCTGGATTTCACTCATTTCCTCCATCTCATTTGACCCGCGATCCCCTGCTATTTCCATCAGGCCCACGGGATTTATCATCCTTCAGTCCCATTAGCCTACCCAATACTATTTCTAATGATGCTGGAGTCAATTGATGCTGGAGTCAAAAGAGTCTGAGTGCTGAGTGCAGGTAGATGGGACTAGGGGAAAACAAACGGACTGGAAGGGCCGAGAGGGCCTGTTTCCGTGCTGTAATTGCTATATGGTTATATGGTTATATGGTTAATTATAAAAGATGAAATAGCCGCACATTTGGATAGCAGTAACAGGATCATTTCGAGTCAGCATGGATTTCCGAAGGGGAAATCATTACTGGAATTTTTTGAAGATGCAACTAGGAAAATGGACAAGGGAGAGCCAGTGGATGCTCCCTGGCCCTGCTCTTATCCCCGGAACACCCGGATAAGTGGGACGGCTGCGGCAGAGTTGTTATCAAAAACTACAGCTCTGCTTGTAACGGCATGCTCTCATCCAGGCTCATCACCAGATTCGTCGAAGTTGGAGTCAGCAGTCAACTATGCAACTGAATCTTCGATTTACTGGCCAACTAACTGCATTTAGTGGGGATAGGGGATACATAGTTCCTGCGACAATCCTCAACACCGTTGCGGCGCAACAGTGCTTTCTGATCCTGTTTCTTACTCCTTACGCACCCGGAACTGTGCAGCAAAGTAAAAATCCAGCTCATTTTACAATTCGCCAATGTGACCCGAACATAAAATGATGACGAGACGGAGCATAAGAAATAGACGAAGAAGCTCTTGACCCAGTGTCAAGACAACAACCTTTCTCTCAATACTCTGTTGTGCTGCAGCAAGCAAGAATGTCATTGTCCTCTCTGGCACACAAGACAATAACGTCTCTTGGCTCTTGTCTCTTGACTTGACCTTTCACTCAATGTCAGGAACCCAAAACATATTGTAATCGACTACAAAGTGAAGCGCTACACCCACACCGGTACGCATTCACGGCACTCAGTCGAGATTGTTGAACGCTTCAAGTTTCAAGGACTGAATCTGATCCGCAACTTGCCGTGAACCATCAATATTGTAAATAATGGCCACGAAATCACACGAGCACCTCTACTTCCTTTGAGGCTTTAGAAAGTTCGGCATGGCCTCAACAACTCTCAACAACTTCTGCACACGCGACAAGCATGTGATCAGGATGCCTCGTTGGGTACAGCTCCACCCAAGATCGTAAGTATTTGCTGAGAATTGTGTAGCAGCCCGGACCATCACACAAACCAACCGCCCGTCTATTGACTAAATAGACCACCAGCGCAACCATTGATTCGTTTCTCCAGGGCATTCCTTAATCTCCCCTCTCCCATCAGGCAGCAGGTACAGACGTGGGACAACGCATACTGCAAGATTTATTTACACATTGCAGCTGTTGCTAGGCAACTATGGGCGGCACGGTGGCACAGAGGCAGAGTTGCTGTCTTTTCACAGTACCTGCAGCGCATGAGACCCGGGTTCGATTCTGACCACTGGTGTTGTCTGGACGTAGTTTGTACTTACGCTTGGGTTTTTCGGTTTTCTTCCCACACTCCAAATACGTACAGGTTAATTATCTTGGTATATATGTAGATTGTCCCCAGTGTGTGCATGATAGTATTAATTTAGGCAAATATTGCTGATCAGCACGGACTCGGTGGGCCGAAGGCCCTGTTTCTCCGTTGTATCCCTAAACTCTAAACTCAACTAATCCATCATATCAACCACAGGGGGATCGGTCCTGGGCTACTAACTACATCACTAGAGAGCCTGCAACTATGCAACATATTTTACTGACTGCTGTCTTGCACTAAACGTATATCTTGTATCTGTACATTGGATGGCCCGATTGTAATAAGGGATAGTTTTTGGTGACTGGTTCGCACGCAGAAACGTATATTTACTGTAAGCACGTACACGCAAAGTAATTAAGAATCTATCAATCTCCAAATTTAAAATAACCATTGACTTTGCCTCCAAGTCTTCCATCGTAATGAATTCCACAGATTCGCAACCCTCTGACTTAAGAATTTCTTCTCATCTCCTTTTTAAAGTTTCGTCGTTTAATTTTGAGACTATGTGCCGTGTTCTTAGACCATTAAAGGAAACATCCTCTCTAAGTCCATTGTATCCAGGCCTCTTAATATTCGGTAATATTCAATGTCCCCCCCCCCCCCCCCCCCCCCCCCCCCCCCCCCCCCGGCCCAGATCCCTTTAAACACCAGCGAGAATAAACCCAGTGCCGCCAAATGCTGATCATATGCTAACCCGATCATCCCCCGGGATAATCCTTGCAAACGGCCACTGTATCATCTCCAACGCCAGCACAAGCTTTCTCGCACGTGGGTCTGAAAACGCACATGATTCAAAACGCGGTTGGACCAGTGCCCTTTAAAGCTTTGACATTGCATCCCCACTTTTATGTTCTAGTCCTCTCGAATGAACTGCAAGCATTGCATTCACCTTCCTTATAACGGATTCGACTTGCAAAATAACCTTTTTGGAACCCTGCACTCCGGAATCCCTTTGCATCTTTGATTTCGAAATGCTCTCCCAGTCATAAAATTGTCGACCCCTTTATTCATGCTGCCAAAATCCATGAGTCCTCACTTTGCCACGCTGTTTTCCATTTGCCACTTCCTTGCTCACTCTCCTAACATGCCCCTTCACCTTTCTTTATATCATCTGCATATTTGGCAACAAACCACTCAATTCCGTCATCCGATACATTGATATCCGAAGTGAAGAGTGACGGCCCCAGCACCCGGCCTTTGCGAAACACTACAATTTGCGCGCAGCCAGCCAGAAAAAGTCCCCGTTATTGGCACCCTTTGCCCGCTGCCATCGAGCCAACCTGCCATCCATGCAGGTATTTCACATCAATGCCATGAGCCCTCGTGTTATTTTGCAGCATAATCAGCGCATCTTATAAAATGTCTTGAAAGGATTGAGGAGTTGCGCATTGTGAAGCCAGTGGAAGTAAGGTTGGTGGAACAATTGGGGAAGGGGAGTCAGCGGCGAAGTGGAAAGTAAGTGGACTCTTGGGGGAAACATAGAAACATAGAAATATAGAAAATAGCTTTAGGAGTAGGCCATTCGGCCCTTCCAGCCTGCAGCGCCATTCAATATGATCATGGCTAAGTCATCCAACTCAGTATACCGTAGCTGCCTTCTCTCAATACCCCCTGATTCCCTTAGCCACAAGGGCCACATATAACTCCCTCTTAAATATAACCAATGAACTGGCCTCAACTACCTTCTGTGGCAGAGAATTCCAGCGAATGTTTTTCTCATTTCGGTTCGAAAACACTCCCCCCTTATCCTTAAACTGTGACCCCTTGTTCTGGACTTCTCCAACATCGGGAACAATCTTCCGGCATCTAGCCTGTCCAAACCCTTAAGAAATTTGTAAGTTTCTATCAGATCCCCCCCTCAATCTTCTAAATTCTAACGAGTGCAAGCCGAATCTATCCAGTCGTTCTTCATATGAATGTCCTGACATCCCAGGAATCAGTCTGGTGAACCTTCTCTGTACTCCCTATATGGCAAGAATGTATTTCCTCAGATTTGGAGACCAAAACTGTACGCAATACTCCAGGTGTGGTCTCACCAAGACCCTGTACAACTACAGTAGAAACTCCCTGCTCCTGTACTCAAATACTTTTGCTGTGAACGCTAATCTACCGTTCGCTTTCTTCACTGCCTGCTGCACCTGCATGCCTACGTTTAATGACTGGTGTACCATGACACCCAGGTCTCGTTGCATCTCCCCTTTCCCTAATCGGCCACCATTCAAATAATAGTCTACCCTCCTGTTTTTGCCACCAAAGTGGATAACCTCACATGTATCCACATTCTGCTGCATCTGCCATGAATTTGCCCACTCACCCAGCTTATCCAAGTCACCTTGCAGCCTCCCAGCATCCCCCTCACAGCTAACACTGTCCCACAGCTACGTGTCATTCGCAAACGTGGAGATGTTGCATGCAATTCGCTCGTCCAAATCATGAATATATATTGTAAACAGCTGGGGTCCCAGCACTGAGCCTTGCGGTACCCCACTAGTCACTGCCTGCCATTATTAAAAGGACCCGTTTATTCCTACTCTTTGCTTCTTGTTTGCTAGCCAGTTCTCTATCCACATCAATACTGAACCACCAATGCCGTGTGCTTTAAGTTTATATACTAATCTCTTATGTGGGACCTTGTCGAAAGCCTTCTGAAAGTCCAGATATAACACATCCACTGGTTCTCCCTTATTCACTCTACTAGTTGCATCCGCGAAAAATTCTATAAATTCGTCAGACATGATTTACCTTTCGTAAATCCATGCTGACTTTGTGCAATGATTTCTCCACTTTCCAAATGTGCTGCTATCTTTAATATCCCATTTTCAGTAACTGACTCTAGCAGTTTCCCCACTACCGATGTTAGACTAACTGGTCTGTAATTCCCCGTTTTCTCTCTCGCTCCCTTTTTAAAAAGTCGGGTTACATTAGCTACCCTCCAATCCTCAGGAACTACTCCAGAATCTAAAGAGTTTTGAAAAATTATCACTATCGCATCCAATGTTTCTGGGGCTACTTCCTTAAGTACTCTGGAATGCAGCCTATCTGGACATGGGGATTTATCGGCCTTGAATCCATTCTATTTACCTAACACCACTTACCGGCTAACCTGGATTTCACTCAGTTCCTCCATCTCATTTGACCCGCGGTCCCCTGCTATTTCGGCAGATTATTTATGTCTTCCTTAGTGAAGACATAAATAATCTGCCGAAATAGCAGTTATTCAATTGGTCTGACATGTCCTTGTTCCCCATGATCAATTCACCTGTTTCTGATGGCAAGGAACCTACATTTGTTTTAACTGATGTTTTTCTCTTCACATACTATAAAAACTTTTGCAGTCAGTTTTTATGTTCCCGGCCAGTTTTTTTTTCATAATCTATTTTCCCTTTCCTAATTAAGCCCTTTGTCCTCCCCTGCTGGACTCTTAATTTCTCCCAGTCCTCTGGTAGGCTGCTTTTTCTGCCTAATGTGTGCGCTTCATCCTTTGTTTTGATGCTATCCCTTGTTATCCACGGATGTACAACCTTCCCTTTTGCCAAATTGGGATGAACAATTGTTGTAGTTCATCCATGAAGTCTTTAAATGCTTTCCGTTGCATATCCACCGTCAACCCTTTAAGAATCAATTGCTAGTCTATGCAGTTAATTGCCAGAAAAAAAGGAGGTCTGGTTTGTTCGATTTATCTACAATTTGTGCATCCAGTGTTCCTACCGTGGGGTTGTAAGATACCCAAGAGGAATATGAGATGCTGTACCTACAATTAGAATATGTCGACAACCTGGCAATGACGGAGGCCCAGGAGCGATATGTTAGCAACGGAATTGGAGAGGGTTATATGGTTCGAAATCGGGAGATTGTATCGGCCATGGCAGGCAGAGCGTGTGTTTGGCGAAACGGTCGCAGAACAGCGTGTGCATTAATGACTTTAGACGCGGTGCCCGTGAACATCTGTCTCACCTAACCACTAATATCCAAATCTCCCCACACCCTATTTCCTCTCCCCTCCCCTGTGCCGCACCTGAACTGGCGGCTTTCCCACGCACCCCCGGCCCTCCTCTTCTGGTTATTGACCAGTTGCACTGTCATCCGCCATGAAAAAGTACTTTGAGAGTTTGAACCCTCCACATATTGTCTATAGCCATAACAGGATGACAAAAATTCTGAAGAAACTCAGCGGGTGCGGCAGCATCTATGGAGCGAAGGAAATAGACAATGTTTCGGTCCGAAACCCTTCTTCCGATTGATGCAGGATGGGGGGTGGGGGGGGGGGGGGACGGGAAGAAGAAAGGAAGCGGAGGAGCCAGAGGGCTGAGGGAGAGCTGAGAAGGGGAGGAGACAGCAAGGGCTACCGGAAATTGGAGAAGTCAATGTTCAGGCCACTGGGATGCAGACTGCTCAAGCGGAATATAGTCTACAGAGAGAAAAAGTCTACAGAGAGATTTGGGCCATTTGGAAAAGTGGGCTGAAAGATGGCAGATGGAGTTTAATGCTGATAAGTGTGAAGTGCTACATCTTGGCAGGACAAATCAAAATAGGACGACATGGTAAATGGTAGGGAATTGAGGAATGCTGTGGAACAGAGGGATCTAGGAATAACTGTGCATAGTTCCCTGAAGGTGGAATCGCATGTAGATAGGGTGGTAAAGAAAGCCTTTGGTGTGCTGGCCTTTATAAATCAGAGCATTGAATATAGGAGTAGGGAAGTAATGTTAAAATTGTACAAGGCATTGGTAAGACCAATTCTGGAGTATGGTGTACAATTTTGGTCGCCTAGTTATAGGAAGGATGTCAACAAAATAGAGAGAGTACAGAGGAGATTTACTAGAATGTTGCCAGGGTTCCAGCTACTATGTTACAGAGAAAGGTTGAACAAGTTAGGTCTTTATTCTTTGGAGCGCAGAGGGTTAAGGGGGGACTTGATTGGGGTCTTTAAAATGATGAAAGGGATAGACAGAGTTGACGTGGATACGTTTTTCCCATTAAGGGTAGGGAAGTTTCAAACAAGAGGGCATGACATGAGAATTAAGGCACAGAGGTTTCGGGGTAACGTGAGGGGGAACTTCTTTACTCAGAGGGTGGTGGCTGTGTGGAATCAGCTTCCAGCAGAAGTGGTGGAGGCAGGATCGATTTTAACATTTAAGAGTAAAGTGGATAGGTATATGGACGTGAAGGGAATGGAGGGGTATGGTCTGAGTGCAGGTAGATGGGACTAGGGGAAAACAAATGGTCGGCACGGACTGGAAGGGCCGAGAGGGCCTGTTTCCGTGCTGTAATTGTTATATGGTTATATGGTTATTATATAGTTATATGAGGTGCTGCTCCGCCAGTTTCCGGTGGTGCTCACTCTGATGCGGTGGTGCAATGGGGGAGGCGCAAGACAGACAGGTCAGATTCGGAATGGGAGGGGGAGTTGAAGTGCTGAGCCACATGGAGATCAGGTTGGTTAATGCGGACCAAGCGGAGGTGTTCGGCGAAACGATCGCCAAGCCTACGCTTGGTCTCACTGATGTAGATCAGCTGACATCTAGAGCAGTGGATGCTCAAGAAGTTCATTCTTGAACAGGTAAATGGATGGTACAACCTTGCTGGCTCTCCATTCCCAATTGCACTATTTGAACAATAAAAATACACACGTCAGATGATTGAGCATAGACTACTGCTCGGCGTTCGTCACCATCATCCAAACTAGTCAGGGAACAAGGTCTCTGCGCATCCCTTTACAACTGGATCTGGACTTACTAAGCACAGAACACAATCAGTGTTAGTTGACAGCAGTACACCCTGTACGTTACCCACCATCACAGGAGACGCTCAAATTTGTGTGCCCAGACACCTTATCTACATACTCTATATCAATGACTGTATAGCCGACCAAAATTCCAACATTATCTTCAAATTCACCGACGATGCTTCCAAATCCTTCTGGAATGTTCGGCTCCATGTTAGTTGTGATCGGCCTATTTTCCTTCTTCCGTCAGGTTGCCATGTCATTGCTATCTTAGCTGCACGTTTTGAGTACATGTCCTGCAAATGTTTCTATAGCTATATTAATAGCAAAAGGATAACGAGGGATAAAATTGGTGCATTGGAGAGTCAGAGTGGACAGCTATCTGCAGAGCGAAAAGAGATGGAGGAGATATTGAACAATTTATTTTCTTCGGTATTCATCAAGGAGAAGGATATTGAATTATGTGAGGTAAGGGAAAAAAGTAGAGTAGCTATGGAAACTATGAGATTCAAAGAAGCGGAAGTAATGACAATTTTGTAAAATATAAAAGTTGATAAGTCTCCAGGTCTAGATAGCATATTCCCTAGGACATTGAGGGAAGTTAGTGCAGAAATAGCAGGGGAAGACATATTTCAAATGTCGGTAGAAACGGGAAAGGTGCGAGATAATTGGCGTGCTGCGCATGTTGTGCCATTGTTTAAAAAGGGTTCTAAGGGTAAACCTAGCAATTATAGACCATAGTTTGATGTCAGTGGTGGGCAAATTAATGGAAAGGATACTTAGAGATAATATATTGAAGCATCTGGATAAATGGGGTCTGATCAGGAACAGTCAATATAGATTTGTGCCTGGAAGGTCATGTTTGACTAATCTTCTTGAATGTTTTGAAGAGGCTACTAGTGAAACTGATGAGGGTAAAGCGGTGGATGTTGTCTACATGGACTTCAGTAAGGCTTTTGACAAAGTTTCACATGGAAGGTTGGTTAAGAAGGTTAAATCGTTGGGTATTGATGGTGGAGTAGCAAGATGGATTCAACAGTGGCTGAATGGGAAATGCCAGATAGTAATGGTGGATGGCTGTTTGTCAGGTTGGAGGCCGGTGACTGGTGGGGTGCCTCAGGGATCTGCATTGGGTCCACTGTGCAAATCAGTGAAACATGGTTGCAGGAAGGCTGTGATTGGAAACTAAATATTCCAGGATTTCGTTGCTTCCGGGGTGATAGAATTGGACGGACCAGAGGTGGAGGTGTTGCATTGCTTGTCAGAGAGGATATTACAGCAGTGCTTTGGCAGGATAGATTAGAGGGCTCGTCTAGGGAGGCTATTTGGGTGGAACTGAGAAGTGGGAACGGTGTAGCAACACTTTTAGGGGTGTACTATAGACCGCCAAATGGGGAGCGAGAATTGGAAGAGCAAATATGTAAGGAGATAGCAGATATTAGTAGTAAGCGCAAGGTAATGATTGTGGGAGATTTCAATTTCCCAAAAAATAGACTGGGAAACACATTCTGTAAAATGGGCTGGATGGTTTGGAGTTTGCAAAATGTGTGCAGGTTAGTTTTTTGCAGCAGTACATAGAGGTACCGACCAGAGAAGGGGCAGTGCTGGACCTCCTGTTAGGAAATGAGGCAGGACAGGTGACGGAGGTATGCGTTGGTGAGCACTTCGGGACCAGTGATCACAATACCATTAGTTTCAATATAATTATGGAGCGAGTCAAACAGGACCTAGAGTGGAGATTTTTGATTGGAGAAAGGCTAACTTTGAGGGAATGCGTGAGGATTTTAAAGGAGTGAATTGGGACACTTTGTTTCATGGGAAGGATGTAGAAGAGAAATGGAGGACATTTAAAGGGGAAATTGTAAGAGTACAGAATCTTTATGTCCCTGTTAGGTTGAAAGGAAATAGTAAAAATTGGAAAGAGCCATGGTTTTTTCAAGGGAAATTAGACACTTGTTTCGAAAAAAAAGAGAGATATCTACAATAATTATAGGAGGCATGGAGTAAATGAGGTGCTAGAGGAGTATAAAGAATGTAAAAAGAATCTTAAGAAAGAAATTAGGAAGGCTAAAAGAATATATGAGGTTGCTTTGGCAAGAAAGGTGAAAGTAAATCCAAAGGGTTTCTACAGCTATATTAATAGCAAAAGGATAACGAGGGATAAAATTGGACCATTAGAGAACCAGAATGGACAGCTATCTGCAGAGCCAAAAGAGATGGGGGAGATATTGAACAATTTATTTTCTTCGGTATTCACCAAGGAGAAGGATATTGAACTCTGTGAGGTAAGGGAATAAAGTAGAGTAGCTATGGAAACTATGAGATTCAAAGAGGAGGAAGTACTGACACTTTTGAAAAATATAAAGGTGGATAAGTCTCCAGGTCCTGACAGGATATTCCCTAGGACATTGAGGGAAGTTAGTGTAGAAATAGCAGGAGCTATGACAGAAATATTTCAAATGTCATTAGAAAATGGGAATAGTGCCGGAGGATTGGCGTACTGCGCATGTTGTTCCATTGTTTAAAAAGGGTTCAAAGAATAAACCTAGCAATTATAGACCTATTATTTTGACGTCAGTGGTGGGCAAATTAATGGAAAGGATACTTAGAGATAATATATATAAGCATCTGGATAAACAGGGTCTGATCAGGAACAGTCAA
The DNA here is from genome assembly GCA_035221665.1 of Okamejei kenojei. Classification (NCBI taxonomy): domain Eukaryota; kingdom Metazoa; phylum Chordata; class Chondrichthyes; order Rajiformes; family Rajidae; genus Okamejei; species Okamejei kenojei. The sequence goes on from JAVHYY010000122.1 coordinate 50,640, forward strand.
CATGGATTTGTGCCTGGAAGGTCATGTTTGACAAACCTTCTTGAATTTTTTGAAGCGGTAACTAGGGAAATTGATGAGGGTAAAGCAGTGGATGTTGTCTATATGGATTTCAGTAAGGCCTTTGACAAGGTTCCCCATGGAAGGTTGGTTCAGAAGGTTCAATCATTGGGTTGTTAATGGCGGGAGTAGCAAGATGGATTCAACAGTGGCTGAATGGGAGATGTCAGAGAGTAATGGTGGATGGCTGTTTGTCAGGTTGGAAGCCGGTGACCAGTGGGGTGCCTCGGGGATCTGTGTTGGGTCCACTGTTGTTTGTCATGTACATCAATGATCTGGATGATGGGGTGGAAAATTGGATAAGTAAGTATGCAGATGATACTAAGATAGGTGGTATTGTGGATAATGAAGTAGATTCTCAAAGTCTACAGAGAGATTTGGGCCATTTGGAAAAGTGGACTGAAAGATGGCAGATGGAGTTTAATGCTGATAAGTGTGAAGTGCTACATCTCTTGGCAGGACAAACGAAAATAGGACGTACATGGTAAATGGTAGGAAATTGAGGAATGCTGTGGAACAGAGGGATCTAGGAATAACTGTGCATAGTTTCCCTGAAGGTGGAATCGTATGTAGATAGGGTGGTAAAGAAAGCCTTTGGTGTGCTGGCCTTTATAAATCAGAGCATTGAATATAGGAGTAGGGAAGTAATGTTAAAATTGTACAAGGCTTTGGTAAGACCAATTCTGGGAGTATGGTGTACAATTTTGGTCGCCTAGTTATAGGAAGGATGTCAACAAAATAGAGAGAGTACAGAGGAGATTTACTAGAATGTTGCCAGGGTTCCAGCTACTATGTTACAGAGAAAGGTTGAACAAGTTAGGTCTTTATTCTTTGGAGCGCAGAAGGTTAAGGGGGGACTTGATTGAGGTCTTTAAAATGATGAAAGGGATAGACAGAGTTGACGTGGATACGTTTTTCCCATTGAGGGTAGGGAAGTTTCAAACAAGAGGGCATGACATGAGAATTAAGGGACAGAGGTTTCGGGGTAACGTGAGGGGGAACGTCTTTACTCAGAGGGTGGTGGCTGTGTGGAATCAGCTTCCAGCAGAAGTGGTGGAGGCAGGATCGATTTTAACATTTAAGAGTAAAGTGGATAGGTATATGGACGTGAAGGGAATGGAGGGCTATGGTCTGTGCAGGTAGATGGGACTAGGGGAAAACAAATGGTCGGCACGGACTGGAAGGGCCGAGAGGGCCTGTTTCCGTGCTGTAATTGTTATATGGTTAAAGTGGTGCATAATTGCGAAGTGGAAGGAAAACGATACATGGTTTCCAAATGTTATTACAAATAAAAAACTGAGAAGTGTGGCGTGCAAAAGTATTCAGCCTCCCTGAGTCAATACTTTGTAGAACCACATTTCGCTGCAATTACAGCTGCAAGTCTTTTGGAGTATGTCTCTACCAGCTTTGCACATCTAGAGACTGACATTTTTGCCTATTCTTCTTTGCAAAATATCTCAAGTTCAGCCAGATTGGATGGAGAGCGTCTGTGAACAGCAATTTTCATGTCTTGCCAGAGATTCTCAATTGGATTTAGGTCTGGACTTTGACTGGGCCATTCTAACACATGAATATGTTTTGATCTAAACCATTCCATTGTAGTTCTGGCTGTATGTTTAGGGTTGTTGTCCTGCTGGAGGGTGAACCTCCGCCCCAGTCTCAAGTCTTTTGCAGACTATAACGGGTTTCCTTCCAAGATTGCCCTGTATTTGGCTCCATCCATCTTCCCATCAACTCTGACCAGCTTCCCTGTCCCTGCTGAAGAAAAGCATCCCCACAGCATGATGCTGCCACCACCATGTTTCACAGTGGGGATGTTGTGTTCAGGGTGATGTGCAGTGTTAGTTTTCCGCCACACATAGCGTTTTGCATTTATGCCAAAAACTTCAATTTTGGTCTCATCAGACCAGAGCACCTTCCTTCACATGTTTGCTGTGTCCCCCACATGGCTTGTGACAAACTGCAAACGGGACTTCTTATGGCATTGTTTCAACAATGGCTTTCTTCTTGTCACTCTTCCATAAAGGCCCGATTTCTGGAGTGCACGACTAATAGTTGTCCTGTGGACAGATTCTCCCACCTGAGCTGTGGATCTCTGCAGCTCCTCCAGAGTTACCGTGGGCCACTTGGCTGCTTCTTTGACCAATGCTCTCCTTGCCCGGCCTGTCAGTTTAGGTGGACGGCCATGTCTTGATAGGTTTGCAGTTGTGCCATACTCTTCCCATTTTCGGATGATGGATTGAACAGTGCTCCGTGAGATGTTCAAAGCTTGGGATATGTTTTTATAACCTAACCATGCTTCAAACTTCTCCACAACTTTATCCCTGACCTGCCTGGTGTGTTCCTTGGGCTTCATGATGCTGTTTGTTCACTAATACTTTCTAACAAACCTCTGAGGCCTTCACAGAACAGCTGTATTTATACTGAGATTAGATTACACACAAGTGGACTCTACTTACTAATTAGGTGACTTCTGAAGGCAATTGGTTGCACTGGATTTTATTTAGTGGTATCAGAGTAAAGAGGGCTGAATGCCTTTGCACGCCACACTTTTCAGTTTTTTATTTGTAAAAAAAAATTGAAAACCATGTATCATTTTCCTTCCACTTCACAATTATGCGCAACTTTGTGTTGATCTATCACAAAACATCCCAATAAAATACATTTACGTTTGTGGTTGTAACGTGACAAAATGTGGAAAAGTTCAAGGGGTATGAAAACTTTTGCAAGCCACTGTATATGTGGCTCTCAGTCGAAGAAAGCTGAAGGATCATGTAAAAGTATTCTTGAAGGATGGGAGATCAACCATGAAAGTTGTAATTAAACGCGTGCTTCGTAGAGCGATGACTCCTGAAGTAAGTGCTCAAATTTAATTAATGTCAAAGAAAGAACGCAAAACTGAAGGCAAAAATAGACGCAAGAAAGAACTGAATGTCTAGAGTTTCGACAGCTTGATGATGGCTGTTCAGTTCAACAAGGGATGTTTAACTCAGCAATCATATTTCTGCATACAAAAGATTGAACATGCTGCCGCAGGAAGAGCTTCAAGGACACATGGTGTGACATGCAAAATCTTACCAGTTGCATTGGCTTATAGGGTAGAAAGTTGTTAGAGCTGCGTTCACGCTTCCTGACAAACCGTGCAGATGAATTATTAGCTATAAGATATACAACCACATGCCTGCACATCTAGGCCATATGTATTATTTCCAGTTCAATTATTGAATCAATTATTGAGTAAATTATGATTGATAATGTATTGATGCTTGAGGATTTGGTATTGGTAATGGCATTGAATATCAAGTTTATGTTTAGATTCTGGAGCAGCTCCTGAGGATTGGAGGGTAGCTAATGTAACTCCACTTTTTAGAAAGGGAGGGAGAGAGAAAAATGGGTATTACAGACCAGTTAGTCTAACATCGGTAGTGGGGAAAATGCTAGCGACAGTTATTAAAGATGGGATAGCAGCACATGTGGAAAGTGGTGAAATCATTGGACAAAGTCAGCATGGGTTTATGAAAGGTAAATCATGTCTGACGAATCTTATAGAATTTTTCGAGGACATAACTAGTAGAGTGGATAAGGGAGAACCTGTGGATGTGTTATATCTGGACATTCAGAAGGCTTTCGACAATGTCCCACATAAGAGATTAATATACAAACTTAAATCACACGGTATTGGGGGTTCAGTATTGATGTGGATAGAGAACTGGCTGGCAGACAGGAAGCAAAGAGTTGGAGTAAACGGGTCATTTTCAGAATGGCAGGCAGTGACTAGTGGGGTACCGCAAGGCTTAGTGCTGGGACCCTAGCTGTTTACAATATATATTAATGATCTGGATGAGGGAATTGAATGCAACATCTCCAAGTTTGCGGATGACACGAAGCTGGGGGGCAGTGTTAGCTATGAGGAGGATGCTAGGAGGCTGCAAGGTTGCTTGGATAGGTTGGGTGAGTGGGCAAATGCATGGCAGATGCAATATGATGTGGATAAATGTGAGGTTATCCACTTTGGTGGCAAAAACAGGAGGGTAGACTATTATCTGAATGGTGGCCGATTAGGAAAAGGTGAGATGCAACGAGACCTGGGTGTCATGGTACACCAGTCATTGAAAGTAGGCATGCAGGTGCAGCAGGCTGTGAAGAAAGCGAATGGTATTTTGGCATTCATAGCAAAAGGATTTGAGTACAAGAGCGGGAAGATTCTACTGCAGTTGTACATGGTCTTGATGAGGCCACACCTGGAGTATTGCGTACAATTTCGGTCTCCTAATGTGAGGAAATACATTCTTGCCATAGAGGGAGAACATAGAAGGTTCACCAGACTGATTCCTGGGATGGCAGGATTTCCATATGAAGAAAGACTGGATAGACTCGGCTTGTACTCGCTGGAATTTAGAAGATTGAGGGAGGATCTTATAGAAACCACAACATTTTTAAGGGGTTGGACAGGCTAGATGCAGGAAGATTGTTCCCGATGTTGTGAAACTTCAGAACAAGGGGGTCACAGTTTAAGGATAAGGGGGAAGTCTTTTAGGACCGAGATGAGAAAATCATTTTTCACGCAGAGAAAGGTGAATCTGTAGAATTCTCTGCCACAGAAGGCAGTTGAGGCCAGATCATGGGCTATAGTTAAGCGGGAGTTAGATGTGGCCCTTGTGGTTAAAGGGATCAGGGGGTATGGAGAGAAGGCAGGTACAGGATACTGAGTTGGATGATCAGCCATGATCATATTGAATGGCGGTGCAGGCTCGAAGGGCCGAATGGCCTACTCCTGAAATTATTTTCTCTGTTTCTATGTTTCTACGTGGTTAGATTCTGCCTTGTGGTACATTATCTTTATTTTTCGGTTGTTTGCCATGACTGTTACCTGCCACTTCGGTCTATTGTCGAGGTCTTTTGTATGTAAGTGTGGACTGCATTTTTTCTGAGGAGTTGCAAGTGGAATTCACCATCAGTGAATATCAACTTCGGAACTTAAGATGGTAGAAAGGTCAATATTTGCAAATATTTAGGGCCAATTGAGTGATTTTTCCCGCTGATACCAATTTACTTCAGTTTTAACAGAATGCCTTAATGCCAGGCTTGTTCAAATGCTGCCTTTTTGTTTAGAGCTGTCACTGTCACCTCATTTCTGGATCTCAGATATTTAGACTGAACGTCTTGAGGATCTGCGAGAAAGAAAATAAAGACAGCAGGGAACAAGAGACACAACAAGAAGTGGCCAAAAAACAGCTAAATCGGTATCCGCAATGAATATGAATTGAAAAGCGCAATGTCTTTTCTATTCATATGTTAATGGTTTATAGATAAAGTTATCTTTAGAAGTTTATAAATATCTACACCGTAATAAATATCAATATGGTTTTACATCAAGCAAAGAAATTTGAGAAATCGAGTTGCAGGATGATCAAGGAAGAACACAAACATACGTCGAGAAGCAGTAACGAGCAGAAGGGAACAAGAGACAAAACATAAAGTTTCGCATAGAAACATAGAAACATGGAAATTAGGTGCAGGAGTAGGCCATTCAGCCCTTCGAGCCTGCACCGCCATTCAATATGATCATGGCTGATCATCCAACTCAGTATCCCGTACCTGCCTTCTCTCCATACCCTCTGATCCCCTTAGCCACAAGGGCCACATCCAACTCACTCTTAAATATAGCCAATGAACTGGCCTCAACTACCCTCTGTGTCAGAGAGTTCCAGAGACTCACCACTCTCTGTGTGAAAAAAGTCTTTCTCATCTCGGTCTTAAAGGATTTCCCCCTTATCCTTAAGCTGTGACCCCTTGTCCTGGACTTCCCCAACATCGGGAACAATCTTCCTGCATCTAGCCTGTCCAACCCCTTAAGAAAGTTTCGAATACGGCACACGATAGGAAAAACGGTACACGATAGCAGGATCAGAGCCTGGAGCTGGAGTGAGGGCCGAACCCGGGGCTTGGGATGGGGCCGTGACCGGCGCTGAAAAAGAAGCCGCTGGTGGAACAAAGAACGTTTACCGGAGGAAGTCCGGACATGCTTGGAGATGAATTCGGGGACTGGACTGGAGACTGCAGTTTACTTCCAGGGCCGGGCTGAGTACGAGAACCAGGCCGAGTTCCAGGCCCTGGCGCTGCTCTACGACCTGGACAGGTGCAGCCTCTATCCCACCCCCTCTATTCCCCCCCCCCTCTCTTTCTACCCCTCCCTCTCTACCCGCTTCCTTCCCTACCCCTCCACGTCCCACTATGCTCCTCCCCTCTACCCCACACCCCCTCTACACCCTCCACCACCCTCTCTATATCCTCTTCTTCCGTCTCTATATCCTCCTCCCTCTCTGCCCCCTCCTTCTCTACCCGCTCCTTCTGTACCTTCCCTCCCTCTCTGCTCTCCCTCCCTCTCTGCCACCATTCCCTCTCTGCCCCATTCCCTCTCTACCCCCCGCCATCTCTGCCCCCGTCACTCACTGCCACCTCCATCTCTACTGCCCTCCCTCTCTACCCCCTCATTGTCTGTGGAGTGGTGAGTATTGCGACCTATGGGTGAGTGGTGGAGTATTGCGTTCGTGAACCAGCCTATGACGCCGCACGACCCCCGCTACCTTTCAAACTCGACCCCCCTCAATCTCCCCCTCCCTCTCTATCCCCCTCACCCTCTCCCTCTCTACCCCCCCCCCCCCCATCTCCCTATCTAGCCGCGCCTGCGCAGTTAGAAACATAGAAATGAGGTGCAGGATCAGGCCATTCGGCCCTTCGAGCCTGCACCACCATTCAATATGATCATGGCTGATCATCCAATTCAGTATCCTGTACCTGCCTTCTCTCCATACCCCCTGATCCCTTCAGCCACAAGGGCCACATCCAACTCCCTCTTAAATATGGCCAACGAACTGGCCTCAACTACCTTCTGTGGCAGAGAATTCCACAGATTCACCACAGTTGGGGGCTATGCAGGCTGGGGATGGGGTGGATGCACTGGATAGGGCTGCGGATGGGGTAAAAGGAGTGAATGAATAATATTCATATCATGTCAAGGGGCGGGGTTAGGATGTGTGTGTGGGCGGTGGTTAATGTGTGTGTGTGTGACGTCGCAGGCCGCAACAGGTCCTACTTGGTCTTATAATTTTAAACGTGAATTCGGGCACAAGCAAAGATAAAATATCCCCAAATTAATAAGGAAATTGTGACAAAACATTTATTAGGAGGAACGTGAGAGGAAATCACACTTTTTAGTTGACTCATTGTATAGAGAGTAAACACTCTGGCAACATTGTAGTAAAGTAATACCCAGATAAACAGTGCAAGAATAATCTACAATGTGTGTCTGATTAAACAAACGCGATTGCGCCATATGACAAGAATATTCAACACCATGGAGATGTGGGAGTGGTTCCGCGCATGGGTTCCATTTAGGTGCTGGACAGTGTTCTCTTTAATCTCCACCCGAAATCTAGCTAGAGTCGTGGGGCACACCATCTGCCTTCGTTGCAGACGAATCGACTCACGCTTTGGTTGTGTTGATTTCATTAGAGATTAATAAACACAGTAAACATTTATTGTGTTAATGCCGTTGTCTGTTACTGGTGTACCCAGCACTGAAAACATTAGAATGCGGCCTGAATGTTCTCCTTTCAGTAAGACATGTATCTTACTTTATCCGGAAATTAAACTTCCTTGCTTAACTTAAAGAAACCATGTTTTGCGCTGTGACAAAATATACATCTGAAATTCTTTGCCTTTGTTGTAAATTATACTGATCCCAGGAATCCGAGGATAAGCAGCTCAAATCCTTAGACGTAAATGTACACCACCTGGTATTCACGATATTAACAAACAATATTACAAATAATTATTTGCAATACCCCCGAGAAGCGACATGAATTCACTGGTGACACAATGTGTTTAAACATAGTTAGCAGTATGGTTGCTAGGTTGTGACGAACATGACTAAGGAGATGGTCAGACTTGATTGGCTCAGTGGACTTTCCCTCTCTTGTATAAGAGGTTGTAAAATATGAGCAGCTGGAACGTTCTGTACCAATAGTCGCCGCTTCACGTGTAAAATGGCTTATCCAGCAATTTACTACATTGCGAGCATTTACTATCCATTACTTGCGGCGGTTGGTATCCCGGGTAAGATAACTATCTTATTTTTGTGTGAAGCTCTCGTTTGGTACCTGCCGTGCAGTAGATCAATGCCTTAAAACCCGTGATGACGTTGCCGCATCCGATGGATGTTTACAAAATTATTCGGGCTTCAAATATATATATATTTTTTGTTAATCTATTTAAATAACCCTATAGCTTGTCATTTACGAAGTAGATTAATGTTAGTATTGACATCATTCCATTATTATTTTATTGCTCGGCATTGCGAAGAAGTACCTGTAGATATTTTACTAGATCTGAGTTTATCATTCTAGGATCGTGCAACTTTACAACACGAGTCAAGCTGGCGGTCGCAGCTATTTCTCGGTGCTTAGGGTTATTTCTGACACCCAGCTCATTACCACTATCAGGCTGCGAATGAGAACTCAGTCTTGATGCTTCTTTATTTTGAAGAGTAACGTGAAATGTTCGTTCGCGTCCTCTTTGGTGTCTATTTCCAGTTTAATTTATATTTACGGACAAATTTAGCAAGTGTATTACCCCGCACGAAACTATCTCTCTGAGTTAATTTCCTAACAACCATCAATCCCCACTTCAGAATTTTACTACATTGTGTGGCGTTGGTAAGCCGGAAGGTTTTCATCGGTTCCGCTCTGGACTGCCTGAGCGATGCCGGTTCAACTGGCAGTTCGATCGGGCGTTGTCCAGACGGAGTGCAGCGGCGCAACCCGGACCGGTAGGATTTCCCAACCTCTGATCCAATGCCAGCCTAGCAGAGCACAGAATCAGGAGAATTGGACCCACCAAGGTCATCAAGAGAACTAGATCAGCTTGGCGGGCTTTGAACTAATCACTTGTTTGTTTCCTCCTTGCAGTTAATTTAATGACGATTTTGATTGTTTCTCGGGGAAAATGTGGTCTCTCCAAATGCGTCTCTCGCTACATGGTGGGAATGGCCGGAGCTGATTTAATGGGTGTTGTCTTTGCTGTTGTAGTGAAGCAGATTAATAATATCTACGTTTACGCCCGCCCCTTGCTTATAACTCCCATTGCGCAGTGACTCTTGTCCTGAGGTTGGCTACCATGGATTCTTCAGTTTGTCTAACGGTGGCTTTCACATTCGATCGCTGTATCGCAATTTGTTGCCAAAAGCTGCGGCAGCGATATTGCACCGAGAAAATAGCGACCGTGTTGGTAATAATTGTGGGTATAGGGACCTGTGCGAGGTGCGTTCCATATTACTTCGCAGTGGAACCCTATGTTATCATTGACAACGTGCCATGGCGTTGCGTCGGCAAAGCTATATACGCTACATCATCCGTGTGGAAAGCATTCCAGTTGTTTACAGTATCGTTACACCTTTATTGGCAATCTGTTTAATTGTATTGTTCAATGCTGTAACGGTCAGTCATATTATAGCGGCAAATAAAGTACGCCAAGGATTCCGGAGCAACAGTCAGAATCAGAAGGATCCAGAGGTGGAAAACCGCAGAAAGTCAATGATCTTGTTGTTCGCTCTATCAGCTAATTTCATATTGTTGTGAATACCCTATGTCGTATATTCCACGAACTGGCAAGCTCAAAATTACTTTTACACGGACAGATATTTGAATACTCCGACATATATTCTGCAACAATTTGGATTCATGTTGCAATTTCTTTGTACCTGCACCAACACGTGTATCTATACAATCACGCAGAGGAAATTCAAAGAGGAGCTGAAGAATGGTATGAAATACGTGTTTACATTAAACGGGCGCCTTTTCTGATAGTCCTATTTCATTTAACATCGAGCGTTCGAAATAATTTTGCTAAAGTCTTCAAGGTGACTCTTTCTTATTTCTAATTTTTCTAAAGTCTTGGTGACTCTTCCTTAATTCTCTACAACTAGGTATTTGAACGACAGTAGTCTGATAGAAGTTGCAAATGTAAGCCCGTTAAGTGGGACAACTGGGTCAATTAATTAGGTTGCGGGTATTGTGATATTTGGATTGGTAGAACTATATTCGATGTGATTCGATGTCTGCCGGAATCTTGGCCGACGAATCAAGGTATGACTGCTCTATTGGGAGAATTGCATTCTACGTCACTGCAGAATTAATCTCAGGAACATGAGGAAAGATGGCATGTGACAGATGGCGACGCTTAACCGCTAAATTAATAGGTGGTTTAAAATTAAACGGATTCGGATCTTCACAATTCAAAACTGCGATCGACAGGACTACTGCACGTGTGGAAATTCGATAATTTTGTGAACTTTACCACAAACCGTCGCCATGCCTTAAAGTTTACTTGGGTTTCTATAACATCGCTCTCCCGTTTATCCATCCTCTGACTCAATCACATGTTCCCAAGATGAATATTTCCATTCTGGAACATCCTATATCATTTTATATTTACTAAACATAGATTTCACTTTGATATTGTCCTTGTCTTTCGGCGTACCGGCCTCCAGATGCTCCGACATTTCCCCTACTTTCAACGTGATATCACCTCCAGTCACATCTCCCCATCGCCACCCTTTTCCACTTACGGTAGCACCCACTATATCCACAGCTCATTAGTTCCCTCATTCCTTCTCCCAGCTACTTCCCTTGCATCTACAGTATGTGGAACAACTGTCCCGACACATCCTCACATCCGTCCTCACCTGTATCCAGGAACCAATAAATACAGCCTTTGCAGTCGAAACAGAGGTTACCGTGCACCTACCCTGACCTCATCTACTGCATTACGTGCTCCTGATATGGCCTCCTTTGCATCAGCGACCCCAAGCGTAGACTAGCCGGCCGTTTTACTGAACACTTATGCTGATTGCTCCAAGGTCTGCTTCATCTCCAGGTTGCTACCCATTTGATCATCCCTTCTTTTCCCATAACAAACTTTCTGTCCAGCAGTCATTGTCATAGCGAGGCCACACGCAAGCTGAAGGAACATGATCTCGTATCCTAGTTGGTTAGTCTACAATCCAACGGCATTGACATTGAATTCTCCAGTTTTAGGTAATAAGCCATTATTTCCATCATCCCCCTCCCATTCCCCTTCCATTGTTCCCATGATTTTCACAGTTTTGTACCCCTTCCCCCGTTTTCATGCAACCCTTTGTTTTCATTCCGCCACTTCCTTCCTCCTGCATTTCAATAAATGGCTTGCTTAGGGTCGCTTACTGAGTCAGCCCTTGGCAGGGAAGTGAGTGTGAGTTTAATTCTACGTTCTAAGCTTTTACTGTGATGTTAGATTTGTTTCTATATCCGAGTAACACTATAATCTAAGCACTGCACTGTATTCACAGTTTGATCACAATGTCCCGTTCTGGCTCGTTGTACTGGGACCCATTATATCCGGCAGGATATAATGCTGCACTGTAACCAGAGTATGTCCACAAAGGTTAAGGAGTAACTGTCATGCTGGATGAAACCAAAGACAGGCACAAAAAGCTGGAGTAACTCAACGGGTCAGGTATCATCTCTGGAGAAAATGAATAAGCGAAGTTTCGGGTCGAGACCCTTATTCAGACTCTGACGAATGGTCTCGACGCAAAACGCCGTCTGCTGAAGTGTGTCGACCGGAAATGTTATCTATTCTGACCGCTTTTTGAATTTGTCTTTGGTATCACCACAGCCGTGGATGGGGCCTTTGGAAGATTACAGCGACTTACCCTCCCCTCCATTGTAACAAAAGACTGTCTTTTCACCAATGTTTACACGCTTCATAAAATGCACAAAGCTTGCAGCAGTTGAGTCCAGCATGAAACATTTTGCTCGAATTGCAATTATGTTCCGTCCTTGAAAGAGCGAGGAAGAGAATGAGGGAGAGAACGAAGGAGAAAGAAAGAGAAAGGAAGGTAAAAAATGGGAGAGTGAGAGAAGGAATGAAAAAAAGAGAGAAATGGAAATGAAGATAAAGAAAGATAAAGGGCGAGAGAGGGAAAAAGATAGTGAGAGAGAGAAATATAGCGAGAAAGAGAGAAAAAGAGAGAGAGAGGGAGAGGATCACCAATGCGTCCATGATTTCTAGAGCCACTTCTTTAAGTACCCTGGGATGCAGACCACCAGGCCCTGGGGAATTATCAGCCCTCAGTCCCATCAGTCTACCCAACACCAATGTGGTTTTCCTTCAATTCCTCCGTCACACCGATCCTCTGGCCACTAGTATATCAGGAAGATTGTTTGTGTTCTCCTTAGTGTAGACGGCTCCAAAGTACCTGTTCAACTCATCTGTCATTTCCTTGTTCCCCATAATAAATTAATCTTTTTCAGTCTTCAAGTGTCCAACTTTGGTCTGAATTAATTGTTTCCTCGTCACATACCTAAATAAACTTTTTCTATCCTCCTTGATATTCTTGGCTAGCTTACCTTCGTACCTCATCTTTTCTCCCCGTATTGCTTTTTTAGTTATGTTCTGTGCTCTTTAAACATTATCCAATCCTCTTTCTTCCAGTTCATCTTTGCTATGTTGTACTTCTTCTCTTTTATTTTTATACTGTCCCTGATGTCCCTTGTTAGCCACGGTCACCCCTTACTCCCCTTGGAATCGTTCTTCCTCTTTGGAAAGTCGGAGAGAAGCAGCAGCCAGAAGCACCGAGAGCGTATATTGGCTGAAATTAGGTGGGTCAGAGTGAAAGAAGATTTAAAAAGAGAGCCAACGGCACAGGTTCGAGTAATTTACAAATTAGCCCTAGTTGATTAGGTAATATAAATAAATGCAGCTGTAGCGAAACGGCTTTGTTGGGAGTCGCCTTGTTGAGGTGAAGTGCCTTGGAGAGTAGTTTGAGACTTTGGCTGGAGTCTTCGGCCAGAAAGCTGAGGCAAGGAGGCTACACATGATTCGAAATTTGTGATGTTTTAGTCCAGTGAAGAAATGACAGACAATTTGGCACTGTGTCTTTCCTGCAGGATGTGGGAAGTCGGGGACGCTGCTGGTGCTTCTGGAAACTATACCTGCAGAAATGTTGTGCTTGTGCAGTTCCTGAATAGACGTGTTGGGGAACTGGAGCAGCAGTTGGATGGCCTCAGGGCCATCCGGGAAAACGAGTGTTTCCTGGACCTGACCTACAGTGAGATGTCACATCAAAATACACGAAGAGCGAATATGGGTGACTGTGAGAAAGAGGAGCAAACGTGGAATGCAGAAAACCCCGGTCGATCTACCGACTGAAAACAATTGTTCCTTATTTTTGGGAGCGAACGACACGAGACGACTCAAAAGCTGTGAATCCAACCCTGGTGCCGAGGCTCAACGGGGAAGATTGACGTCAGGCAGAGCTATGGTGGTGGGAGATTCTATCGTCAGAGGTGCGGATAGGATATTCTGCGGCAACAGGCGAGACTCCAGGTTGGTGTGTTGTCTCCCTGATGCCAGGGTCCAGGATCTGTCGGAGCGGCTAAAGAGTAAGGGGGAGCAGCCGAAGGTTGTTGTGCATGTTGGCACAAATGATATAGGTCGGAGAGGAAGGATGTTCTGCAATAAGAATATACGTAATTTGGTAGAAGATTGAAAGCAGGACCTGCAGGGTAGTGATCTCAGGATTGTTCCAGAACCTCGTGCTAGCGAAGGGAAGAATAGGGAGATAGAGGAAATGAATGTGTGGCCGAGGTGTTGATACCGGGTGCAGGGATTCAGATTTCGGGATAATTGTGATCTCTTCCGGGGCAGGGGTGACCTGTATAAAAGGGACGGGTTGCACCTAAACTGGAGGGGTACAAACATCCTGGCGATAAGGATTGCTAATGCCACACGGGAGGGTTTAAACTAGATTCGCAGGGGAGTGGGATCTCCTGCAGGACAGAGGCACGTGAGAGGGTAGTACTTGGTATGGAGGATGGTGTGGGCAAGGTTCGTGGACAGAATAAGCAGGTTAAAAGGTGGACAGCAAGGAAGGAGAGTTGGATTAAACTCTACGTATTTTAATGCAAGTAGCCTGACGGGAAAGCCAGATGAGCTTAGGGCATGGATAGGTACGAGCGACTGGGACGTTGTAGCCATGACTGAAACCTGGTTACGGGAGGGGTAGGACTGGCAGCTTAATGTTCCGGGGTACAGGAGCGTCAGGAGAGACAATGTTGAGCGGAAAAAAAGAGGGGGGTTGCATTGTTGGTTAGGGAGAAATTCACGCTGAGTTCAGATGTGACATTAAGGAAAGATCGTCTAGTGAGGCTATATGGGTGGAGCTGAGGAACAAGAAAGGTATGATCACTTTGTTGTGGGTGTACTGCAGACACCCGAATAGTCAACGGGGATTAGAAGGACAAATGTATTGAGATATTGCAGACAGCTGCAGGCCAAATAAGGTTGTAGTTGTAGCGGATTTTAAATATCCCAATATAGACTGGGAACATCATTGCGTGAATGGTTCAGATGGGGTGCAAGTCCTCAAAAGTATTCAGGAGAGTTTTCTTAAGCAGCCCCCACACCTGACAGGTCAACGCTGGATCTAGTATTGGGAAATTGGGAAGGGCAAGTTAAGGACGTGTGTGTGTGGCGGAGCCTCTTGCGACCAGTGACCACGTTCGATTAGCTTTTAAGATGGTTAAGGATAGGGACGGAAAGGGTCCACGTCTTAAAATGCTCAACTGGGGCAAGACCAACTTTGAGGTTCTGAGAGCAAGTCTCGCTCACATTGACCGGAACTGGTTATGAGATGAGAAAGGAACATCGGCCAAGTGGGATGCGTTTAAACGTGTACTGAACAAATCTCAGTATATAAACGTCCCTGTTCGAGTGAAGGGCAAAGCAGGCAAACATAAGGAAGGTTCGCTGACGAGGGAAATTGAGACGTTAATCAAAAACAAGAAGAATGCATGGGACAGGTGTTGGCAGCTGGCATCAAGTGGATCCCTGGAAGAGTCTCAGGAGCCAACGAGTAAACTAAAAAAGGAAATCAGAAGGGCAAAAAGGGGCCAGGGGTTAGCTCTGGCAGGTAGCATTAAGGACAATTCCAAAAGATTGTATCAATATATAAGGGGGAAGGTGTAACTAGAGAGAGCGTGGGAGCTCTCTGGAATCAAAGCGGTCACTCCTCTGTGGTGCCACAAGATATGGGCAATGACCTATATGAGTGCTTCTCCTCTGTATTTATCGAGGACAAAGAAAGTAGGACGGAGGAAATTGGAGCAGTCAATGGAAGTGTCTTGAGAACTGGAAGTGTATTTTACTGAGAGCTCGCGTGGATTTTGAAGCAACAGGAACAAAGAAATGCTGGAAAACGCACTGATTGTCTCTAGCCCGAGTGGGAGGAGAGTTAGAAGTGAGTCAGAGGGGAACAACAGTGAAAAAGGAGAGGTAAAGCACAGGCTGACTATACTCAGAGCTCCTGTGGATTTTGAAGCAACAGGAACAAAGAGAAGCTGGAAAAAGCACTGATTGGCTCTAGCCCGAGTGGGAGAAGTGTTAGAAGTGAGTCGGAGGGGGAAAACAGTTGACAACTGAGGAATTTGGTTTGTGAATTGGTAACTTAAGCAATTGATCAGTTAATATAAGCAGGACGGCTCTTAGGGAACGGCAGTGAGGGAGCGGCCTTGTGAGGGAAGTGCACTGTGAGAAACGTGCGAGTCTTTGGCTCGGGAGTCTTCGGAGAGGTGGCTATGTAAAACGCTGGTGAGGGAGAGAAGAAAGGAGGAGATGTCAAGCAAGCTGATTCAGTGTGATGCTTGCAGTATGTGGGAGGTCAAGGACACTGCTGGTGCCTCTGGCTGCTACAAATGTGAGAAGTGCATCCAGGTACAGCTCCTGAAGGACCGTGTAGGGCAACTGGAGAAGCAAGTGGATGACCTCAGGTTCATCCGAGAAACTGAGTCGTTCTTCGACTGGTCCTACAGTAAGATTGTTACACCTGAGGTACTGGAAGAGAGAAGGTGAGTGACGGTGCGAAAGGGAGGGAAACATGGAATGCAAAGGTCACCGAGTGTTGTGCCTCTTGTGAACAGGTTCACCCACTTAGAAGCTGTCGGGACAGAAAACGTTATCCCACCGAGCGGCGGACTGGCTTGCGAAGCAAAAAGGGCTGTTGAGCCAAAACCAAAGAGACCAACGTCAGGCAACGCCATTGTAGTTGGAGACTCCATTGTGAGAGGTACGGACAGGAGTTTCTGCGGCAACAGACGGGATTCGAGGATGGTGTGCTGCCTTCCTGGTGCCAAGATCCAGGATGTCACGGACAGAGTGCAGAAAACCTTCAAGGGCGAAGATGAACAGCCGGAAGCGGTAGTGCATGTCGGCACAAACAATGTTGGAAAGAAGGGGATGAATATATTGCAGCGTGACTTTAGAGAGCTCGGAAAAATACTGCAAAGCAGGACCTCCAAGATTGTTATCTCCGGTTTGCTTCCAGTTCCTCGTGCTGGCGAGAGCAGGAACAGGGGGATACGGGACCTGAATGCATGGCTGAGGAACTGGTGCAGGGGGCAGGGATTTAGATTCTTAGATCACTGGGATCTGTTTTGGAGTAGGAGGGAACCTTACAAAAGGGACGGATTGCATCTTAACAGGTGGGGAACTAACATTCTGGCAGGTAGCTTTACCACTGCTACACGGGTGGTTTTAAACTGAATAAGGGGGGTGGGGTGTCAAATGGGATAGTCGAGGACGGAGTTAAAGGGAAAGAGAGTAAAGGGATGGTTAATGACCCTAGAAATAACGGGAAAGGAAGCTCACAAAGGGATAGGAGTGTATGGCCAAGTGTAATAGGGATTGATGTGAAAGGTGAGATGCGTAAGGAATTAAAATATTGTATATGAATGCGCGAAGTATAAGAAGTAAAGTAGATGAGCTTGAGGCTCAGTTAGAGTTTGGTAGATATGACATTGTGGGGATTACTGAGACGTGGCTGGAGGAAGATCGAGCCAGGGAACTTAATATGCAGGTTTTTCATCCTATAGAAAAGACAGGCAGGTCGGCAGAGGAGGGGGGTAGCTCTGCTGGTGAGGGATGGAATCCAGTCCCTTGCGAGGGAAGACATATGGACTGACGAGGGAGAGTCACTGTGGATTGAGTTGAGGAATTGTAAAGGCAAGAAGGCATTAATTTTGTTATTTACAGACCCCAAATAGTAGCCAGGATGTAAGGTGTAAGTTGCAGCAGGAGTTAAAACTGGCATGTAACAAAGGTAATGCCACTGTGGTGATGGGGACTTTCAATATGCAGGTAGACTGGGAAAATCAGGTTGGTTCAGGACCCCAAGAAAGAGAGTTTGTAGAATGCCTCCGAGATGGATTCTTAGCGCAGCTTGTAATGCAGCCGACCAGAGAAAAGGCAATTCTGGATTTAGTATTGTCCAATGAACCAGATATGATAAGATAACTCGAGGTAAAGGAACCGCTTGGAGGTAGTGATCATAATATGATTAGATTTATTCTGCAATTTGAGAAGGAGAAATATAAATCGGAACTGGCAGTGATGCAGTTGAACAAAGGGGACTATGAAGGCATGAGAAGGGAGCTGGCCAAGGTAGACTGGAAAGGGCTCCTAGCAGGAATGACGGTGGAACAGCAATGGCGGGAATTTCTGGGCATAATCCGCAAGAAGCAGGATCATTTCTTTCCAAAAAGGAAGAAAGATCCAAACGGGAGTAGGAGGCAACCGTGGCTGACAAGGGAATTCAGGGAAAGAATAAAACTAAGAGAAAAGACGTATAACACAGCAAAGGGTAGCCGGAAGCCAGAGGATTGGGAAACTTTCATCGGACAACAGAAGGAAACAAAACGGTCAATACGGGCTTAAAAATATGAAGTACGAGGGGAAGCTGGCTAGGAATATAAAGAAGGACAGTAAAAGCTTCTTTAGACATGTTAAGGGAAAAAGAGTAGCAAAGTCAAATGTGTGTCCCTTGAAGGCAGACACGGGTGAAATTATTATGGGCAACAACGAAATGGCAGAAGAGTTGAACCGGTACTTTGGATCTGTCTTCATGATGGAAGACACAAACAATCTCCCAGATGTACTGGAGGACGGACGATCTGAGGGAGTTGAGGAAATGAAAGGAATGTTCATTAGGCGAGAAATAGTATTGGGTAGGCTAATAGGACTGAAGGATGATAAATCCCCTGGGCCTGATGGTCTGCATCCCAGAGTCCTCGGGGAGGTGGCTCTACAAATAGTGGACGCATTGGTGATCATTTTCCAATGTTCAATAGATTCAGGATCAGTTCCTGTGGATTGGTGGATAGCTAATGTTATCCCACTTTGCAAGAAAGGAGCGAGAGAAAACGGGGAATTACAGACCAGTTACCCTGATTCCGGTGGTGGGAAAGATGCTGGAGTCAATTATTAAAGAGATAATAATGGGGCATTTGGATAGCAGCAAAATGATTAGTCCAAGTCAACATGGATTGACGAAAGGGAAACCATGCTTGACTAATCTTCAGGAATTTTTTGAGAATTTGACAAGTAAAATGGATGAAGGGGTGCCAGTGAATGTAGTGTATCTAGACTTTCAGAAAGCCTTTGATAAGGTCCGGCATAGGAGGCTGGTGGCAAAAATTAGAGCACATGGTATTGGGGTTAGGGTGTTGACACGGATAGAACATTGGTTGGCAGAGAGGAAGCAAAGTGCAGGCAGTGGCGAGTGGAGTGCCACAAGGCTCGGCGTTGGGGCCGCAACTGTTTACCGTATATATTAATAATTTGGAAGAGGGAATTCGGAGCAACACTAGCAAGTTTGCGGATGACACAAAGCTGGGTGGCAGTGTGAACTGTGAAGAGGATGTTAGGAGGTTGCAGGGTGCCCTGGACACGTTGAGTGAGTGGGCAGATGCGTGGCAGATGCAGTATAATATAGATAAATATGAGATTATCCACTTTGGCGGCAAAAACAAGCGGGAAGATTATTATCTCAATGGGGTTAGGTTAGGTAAGGGAGGGGTACAGCGAGACCTGGGTGTCCTTGAACACCGGCCACTGAAAGTTGGCGTGCAGGTATAGCAGGCAGCGAAGAAAGCTAATGGAATGTTGGCCTTCATAACAAGAAGATTTCAGTATAGGAGTAAATGGGTTATTCTGCAGTTGTACAGGGCTCTGGTGAGACCACATCTGGAGAATTGTGCACAGTTTTGGTCTCCTAATTTGAGGAAGGACATCCTTGTGATTGAGGCAGAGCAGCGTAGGTTCACGAGATTCATCCCTGGGATGGCGGGACTGTCATATGAGGAAAGATTGAAAATACTAGGTTTGTATCACTGGAGTTTAGAAGGGTGAGGGGGATCTTATAGAAACATGTACACTTATAAAAGGACTGGACAAGCTAGATGCAGGAAAAATGTTCCCAATGTTGGGCGAGTTCAGAACCAGGGGCCACACTGAGAATAAAGGGGAGGTCATTTAAGACTGAGTAGAGAAAACACCTTTTCCCCCAGAGAGTTGTGAATTTATGGAATTCCCTGCCACAGAGGGCAGTGGAGGCCAAATCGCTGGATTGGTTTAAGAGAGTTAGATAGCGCTCTAGGGGCTAGTGGAGTCACGGGATTTGGGGAGAAGGCAGGCGCGGGTTATTGATGGGGCACGATCAGCCATGATCACAATGAATGGCGGTGCTGGCTCGAAGGGCAGAATGGTTTCCTCCTGCACCTATTTTCTATGTGTTCTATATTTCTGTCATCCCCAACACAGATGTTACGTTAACTGGTCGATAATTTTACTTCGGAGTCACGTGAGTGACTACGTGAATAGAAGCCCGTGCAGCCGTTGGTGCGTCATGACGTCAGACGCTGGTGCAGTCGGGAACGGTTGGAGCCGCAGCGCTCCTCCGAGCGGTAAGTTTAAACAGGTTACACGAAAAGCTGGAGAATTCAGCGGGTGCCGCAGCATCTAAGGAGCGAAGGAGATGGGCGACGTTTCGGGTCGAGACCCTTCTTCAGACTTCACCCTCCATTCTCCAGCATCTGCAGTTTTCGTTAACAAGTTTAAACGGAGGTAAGGTTTGTTGAAATACTTTACCGCAGGTCATTTTCTGCGACGGTTGGGAGTAGATATGTTGCAGAAAGGGAAGAAGGTGTCGGCGAGGCGCTCCGGGGGTAGAAAGAAGAGTGACCAGGAGAGTGTTGAGGATGGAGGGCCGTCTGGTACACCTGGTCCGGTGCTGGCTACACAGCCAGTGGTTGCGGACCCACTGCCGGGGGGCAGTGGAGGCTTGCACAGTAGGGCGGAAGGGCGCTGGCAAGTCTCTGTGGCCCGTAGATGAGTCGGGCCTGGAGATTATACCCTCCATAGGAGAGTCCGTTTGCTCATGGCTCTCCCACGTCGAGATTCTATTACAAAAGAATGCTCGACAGGGACCAGCTCCGTGAGGAGGAGTGGTGCCCAAGCCAGGCTGATGGAGAGCTTGTGCTAGCAGCACCTGTTTCAGGGCTGCAGAACTATCCTGCCTGTGAGGAGGATGTTCCAGCTCCTTGAGGAGGAGTGGTGCCCAAGCCAGGCTGATGGAGAGCTTGTGCTAGCAGCACCTGTTTCAGGGCTGCAGAACTATCCTGCCTGTGAGGAGGATGTTCTATCAGGGCCGTTTGCTGACACTGTTTCTATGCTGGGGGAGAGCAAGGTGTTCGGTTGGAGGTAATTCCGAACATTGCTGGGAAGTTTGCTGAGTGTAGAGAGGCAGGAAAGGCGATTGATGTAGAATTGGCCGAAGCCATTCAGTATATGCTCTCCCACCAGTTACAGGAGCTAGCTATGGATGAAGTAGCAAAAAACTATAAAGCTCCTGTTAATTGTGATCTCCTGAAGGTACCGGTGGTTAATCACCAAATTTTCATAGATGGGTTTGCCTGCTAGGGCCCAGGAGATGAAGTTTTAAAAAGTGCTTAAACTGTTGTAAGCAGGTATTACAGCTGTGGTGAAAGTTATTGATACAAATGATATGGTTGAAGCACACCAGGATGAACTGGGACTCCTTTGTAATGCATTTTGAAATTAATAATGTCGGGAGGGCCGCTATTAGGCCAGTGCTAACCCGAATTTGGCGAGTTGTGCAAACCGACCAGTGTACCACCACGAAATCTGTTGTTTGGTGGTAACCTTGCAAAAAGGGTCAAAGATTGTTATGAGGTCGTTAACCATGGCCATCATTAAGCCAGCTGGAAGCAAGGCAAAAAAAGGTTCTCTACAAGAAGTCGAGGACAACAAGGCCGCAAGGAAAGATGCTGGTAAGGAATATAACATTTGACAGACGATGAATTAACTGATGTTCCTGTTCAAATTGCGGAAGGTTAAAATTGTTCTCAAACAATGGCAGCAGTTGACATCAGATTTGTTCATACTTAGTGTATTGAAGGGTGCAAAATTGGATTTTACTGTGACAGTCTACCTAATCAACATTTTCCTAGTCGTAAACTTATTTTTCAGTTGAGGAAAATGTGCTTATTCAAGCAGAGATTCAGTCGTTACATAAGAAGGGGTAATTGAGCCTTCTGTCTATCAAAGTCAACAATTTCTGTCAAGTATATTTTCCCAGATCCAAAAAGACTGGGGGATGTAGAATTATTCTGGATTTATCGAATTTGAACAAATTTGTTTGTTATAGGCATTTTCAAAATGGAGAACTTTACCACGGGCAAACATCTAGTGTCCAAAGGGTATTATATGGCAACCATTGATTTGAAGAATGCGTATTACGCAGTGTCTATTCATGGTGATGATAGAAGATATTTGAAATTTATTTGGATGACTGAGCTGTGACAATTCAGGACATTGCCGAATGGATTAACTTCAGCTCCTACATTATTTACTAATTGGTAAAAACTGTGTTAGCATTGCTTAGAGCTCAGGGGCATGTGGTAATGGTCTATTTAGATGATATTCTGATTGTTGGAAAGACTCATGCTGAAACTCAATCATCAGTTCAGTTGTTAAAATCACTTTTGAACAAATGGGATTTGTTATTCACCCAGATAAATCTAAATTATCACCAGTCCAAATTATTGATTATCTGGGATTTACCATTAATTCCAATCACATGTTGGTAACTTTTCTGCCCAGGGATAAATTGAATCAGTTAATTTAGGACTGTGTTAATCTCGTTGGAGAACAACGGCTTTTGATTAGACAAGTAGCCAGTTTTATTGGGAAGTTGTTGCAGCCTTTTCCAGCTGTGCAGTATTGTCCTCTGCATTTTCAACAATTACAACCATCAAAGGAACAGGCACTGAGAATACAAAGGGGCTATTTTTGATAGGCCTATGCAGTTTGTCAGCTGGGGCGATTGCTGACATACAATGGTGGATAGTACATGTTTCAAAAAATTTAAGGAAGGTTTCGTGGAATCACCGTCACCGATATTACAGACTGATGTGAGTGCACTGGGTTGGGGTGCAACAGATATGTCTTCTAGTTGTGGAGGCAGATGGAATGTGGATGAGACATCGCTTCCTCAATTAAGAGGGATTGATTATTTAGAGTTGTTGGGCACCTGGTATGGGCTCAAAGCTTATTGTTCTACAGGGAGGGATCTGCATGTGCAGCTCAGATTCACAACACCACAGCAGTGGCATATGTAAACCATATGGGTGGAGTTAAGTCACAGTCTTGTGATAGACTGGCTAACCAGATTTGGAGCTGGTGTATTGACCAAAATATCTGGCTTTCAGCACTTTATTTGCCAGGAAAAGGTCACGTCAGTTTAATGACAACATTGAATGGATGTTAAATCAGGATGTGTTTAACCAAATGATTGATCAGTATGCATTGCCAGATATTGACTTGTTTGCATCTCGATTAAATCATCAGTTACCTAGATATGTTTCATGGTAACCAGATACTGGGGCAGTAGCAGTGGATGCATTTTCGCTGCATTGGGGGAGGAATGTTTGTGTATGTATTTCCTTCATTCTGTCTCATCAGCAGATGTTTGCAAAGATCAAGGAGGACTCCGCTTCAGGGGTATTGGTAGTGCCAGATTGGCCTACACGAGCATGGTTTCCCATTGTATTACAAATGGCTAGGGAGCCTTACATGCTTATGCCCAAGAATAAAAATCTACTGGTAAATCCAGTCACTGGGGATCAACATCCTTTATAGGATCGTATTGATCTGTTAATTTGCAGATTTTAAGGAGGCCATACCTGGGGAGAGGACTGTCTCATCGGACGGTGGATGTTCTCACGTCGGCCTGCAGGGATAGTACACAGCAGCAATATATCACCTATATAAGGAAGTGGGAGCAATTCTGCCTACAGCAGGATATTGTATATCACACGGCAGGGATCACGGATGTATTGGAGTTTGTCAACTCTTTATTTTGACCAAAAAATTAAGTTACAGTGCAATTAATTCAGCCAGAAGTGCTCTGTCTTCTTATTTACCTATGAATGCAGAATTGCATACAGTAGGGACACATCCGTTAGTTCACGATTCATGAAGGGAGTTTTCAATTCTAATCCTCCTAAACTCAGGTATGCCGGTATTTGGAATGTGAGTGAGGTTTTTATGCTTCTTCACCAGTGGGCTCCGGTTACAAGCCTATCTATAGCCAAATTAACTATGAAGGTGGTCATGCTTCTGGTGTTGGTTTCAGCCCAACGTGTACAAACATTGCAAAAGCTAAGGCTAGATAGAATGCATGTGTCGGCTGATGCCATTATATTTTATGTCTATGATTTGCTTAAACATAATAAAAGAGGCATGACAGGATGTAAGATTGTGTTTTCAGCATACCCCGCAGATGATCGCTTCTGTATAGTCTCACATTTATCTCGTTACATTGAGATTACTAAACCTCTGAGAGGAACAGAGTTGGCTTTGTTTATTAGTCACAAAAAAACACACAGTAAGGTGTCGGTGCAAACGATTTCAAGGTCCTCGCGGCCGCAGGATGGTCCAGTGAGCTAACTTTTCAGAGGTTTTGTCACAAGCCGTTTTCAAGGCTCGGGGTGTTTTGTTGATTCTGGTGTCAGTACTGTTACATTTTTCCCCTGAGTTAGAGGGGTTTGTTATGATTTGTTTGTAAATAAACTGTTATTTCATTTAACAAATGTATTACTGATGCATGATTGATTGTTAACGACTTTTGAGTCAATCCAGCAGTGGGAACGTCGGAATTTGAGTCTGCGGCGTGAATTCACAGTGCTTTGAAGTCTTCACGTTGTCACTCACGTGACTCCGAAGTAAAATAGTAAGATTAAACGAGAACTTACCAGTTTGAAGTTTGATCTTTATTTTATGAGCAGTCGAGTTGAGGGACTACGTGCCCTCCGCTCCCACCCTCATAGATCTCATCTGGTAGTTCTAGTTTTATCATCTTACCGTTATACTTCGGTCATTGTTAGCTGTGAATTCATTCCGCTGCTTTGAAGATTGACGCACCAACGGCTGCACGGGCTTCTATTTACGTAGTCCCTCAACTCGACTCCTCATAAAATAAAGATCAAACTTCAAACTGGTAAGTTCTCGTTTAATCTTACTATTCCATGTTTTCTCTCACCCGCCTTTCTTAAAAAGTGGGATAACATTCGCAACCCTCCAATCCACTGGAACGCATCCAGATTCTATAGAACATTGGAAAATTAGCACCAATGCATCCACGATTTCTTGAGCCACTTCCGATGACATTGTGGGAAACTAGAGAGGAAATTGCGGGAGCCCTGGTTGAAATTTACGAGTCGTCCTTAAATACAGGAGAGGTGCCGGAAAACTATGAGTGTGACAAATGTTGTACCTCTTTTACAGAGGTGCTGCAGGGATGGACTATAGTGTTGTCTGGTGATGTTGTCCGGTGATGTTATACAGGCATACATGAAATACAGGCATCCGGATGGGCAAGGGCTGATTAGGGATGGTTTTCTAGGTGGGAGGTCGTATCTCACAAATCTGATAGACCGTTTTGAAGACGTGACCAAAAATGTTGATGAAGGCAGAGCTGTAGATGTTGTGTACATGGTTCCGCGTGGTAGGCTGCTCTGGAAGGTTAGATCGTATGGGATCCAAAGAGAGATAGCTGAAAAGATAGCAAATTGGTTCCATGGAAGGAAGCAGAGTGTAATGGTGGTAGGTTGCTTCACAGACTGGATGTCTGTGACTAGTGTTGTGCCTCAATGTTCGGTGCTGTGCCCGTTACTGTTTATCATCTACATAAATGATTTGGATAAGAACATGCAGGGCAAGATTAGCAAGTTTGCTGATGATACAAAGGTTAGTGGTTTTCCGGATACTAAAGATGGTTGTGAACGTTTGCAGCATGATCTCGATCGATTGGCCAGGTGGGCGGAGGTATGGTTGATGGAATATAATACAGAGAAGCGTGAGGTGTTGCATTTTGGGACGTCGAACAAGGGCAGGACCTACACAGTAAATGGTAGTCCTCTGAGTAGTTTTGTTGAGCAGAGGGATCTCGGAGTACAGGTGCATGGTCCTTTGAAGGTCGAATCGCAGGTAGGTAATGTGGTCAAAAAGGCTTCTGGCACTTTGGTCTTCATCACTCAGAGTGTTGAGTATATAAGTGGAGAGGTCATGTTGCAGTTGTATTAGACTTGGTGAGACCGCATTTTGAATATTGTGTTCAGTTCTGGGCACGATGTTAGAGGAAAAATATTGTTAAGCTCGAAAGAGTTCAGAAAAGATTCACAACGATGTTGGCAGGTCGAGAGGGTGTGAGCTACAGGGAGAGGTTGAGTTGCCTGGGTCACTATTCCATGGAGCGCAGGAGGATAAGGGGTGATCTTATAGAGGTGTTTAAGATCACGAGAGGAATAGATCGGGTCGATGCAACAAGTGTTTCGCCCAGAGCAGGGTAATCGAGGACCAGAGGACATAGGTTCAAGGTGAAGGGGAAAAGATTTAATAGGAATTCGAGGGGGGTTTTTTAACACAAAGGATGGTGGGTGTAATGAACAAGCTGCCAGAAGAGGTAGTTGAGGCTGGGACTATCGAATCGTTTATGACATAGTTAGATAGGTACATGGATAGGACAGGTTCGGAGGGATATGGACCAAGCGCAGGCACGTGGGACTAGTGTAGTTGGGATATTTTTGGCCAGTGTGGCGAGTTGAGCAGACGGGTCTGTTTCCACATTGGTTCACTCTACGACTCTATGACTCCATCTAACACATGGGTGCATAAAAAAACTCCTCTAATCCCAAGATTAGCATTATTAACCTTAGCATGGGTTAGACACCTTCTATAGAAAAGAAACAAGGAAATGCAGATGTGGGTTTACAAAAAAAGACTTCGGGTGCTGGGAAAACTCAACGGGTCAGGCATGATCTGTCGAGAACATGGATAGGTGACGTTTCGGGGCAGGTCCCTACTGAAGACTGATTGTGTGTGGGGGAGGGGAAAGCGCTGGAAGAGTGGAGGGGCACAAGAAAGCGTGGCAGGGAATACGTTATTAAACGTGACGGGAATGTAGGGGTTAAGAGGCGGAGAGATGGATAAATGCCACAAATGATAAGATGGGAGTGACGAGAAAGATGTGAAGTGTTGCGAATAATAAAGCTATAGGAAGGTTTATAAGTATGTAGTAGTGGCGTGGAGTGGAAATAGACGCGATTGCTGGCGGTGCGCAGGAGAATGGGGTGCAAGGAGGTAACTTGGAGAATTCAATGCTCAAATAGTTGGGTTGCATGTTGCCCACGCTCATTATGGGGAGTTATTCCTTCAGTTTCCAGATGACTTCACGTTGGCGCTGGCGGAAGACGAGGACAGTGAGGTTAGTGAGGAATGGCAACGGTAGTTAAAACAGTTCGGAACCGCGAAATCCCGTTGGCATTGGCGGACATAGCCTTAGAATTAGGTTACATTATTTTAGGAAGGAGAAAATTGTATGTTGCTTTAATCAGGTGAATGAGGTTAATTTATGCTGAATTTTTGTATACCAATGTCCTGGCTTTAACACAGGGTATGCCAAACAGGTACACGGCAAGTGTTATGATTAAACCTTGCTGTTTTAACCATATAACATATAACAATTACAGCACGGAAACAGGCCCTCTCGGCCCTTCCAGTCCGTGTTGACCATTTGTTTCCCCTAGTCCCATCTACCTGCACACACATCATACCCCTCCATTCCCTTCCCGTCCATATACCCATCCACTTTACTTTTAAATGTTAAAATCGACCTGCCTCCACCACTTCTGCTGGAAGCTCATTCCACACAACCGCCACTCTCTGAGTTAAGAAGTTCCCCCTCATGTTACCCCTAAACTTCTGTCCCATAATTCTCATGTCATGCCCTCTTGTTTGAATCTTCCCTACCCTCTATGGGAAAAGCTTATCCACGTCAACTCTGTCTAGCCCTTTCATCATTTTAAAGACCTCAATCAAGTCCCCCCTTAACCTTCTGCGCTCCAAAGAATAAAGACCTAACTTGTTCAACCTTTCTCTGTAACATAGTTGCTGGAACCCAGGCAATATTCTAGTAAATCTCCTGTGTATTCTCTCTATTTTGTTGACATCCTTCCTATAATTAGGCGACCAAAATTGTACACCATACTCCAGAATTGGTCTTACCAATGCCTTGTACAATTTTAACATTACTTCCTACTCTATATTCAATGCTCTGATTTATAAAGGCCAGCACACCAAAGGCTTTCTTTACCACACTATCTACATGCGATTTCACCTTCAGGGAACGATGCACAGTTATTCCTAGATCTCTCTGTTCCACAGCATTCCTCAATTCCCTACCATTTACCATGTACGTCCAATGTTGTATTGTCCTGCCAAGATGTAGCACTTTTCACAGTTATCAGCATTAAACTCCATCTGCTATCTTTCAGCCCACTTTTCCATATGGCCCAAATCTCTCTGTAGACTTTGAAAATCTACTTCATTATCCACAACACCACTTATCTTAGTGTCATCTGCATACTTACTTATCCAATTTTCCACCCCATCATCCAGATCATTGATGTACATGACAAACAACAGTGGACCAAACACAGATCCCTGAGGCACCCCACTGGTCACCGGCTTCCAATCTGACAAACAGCCATCCACCATTACTCTCCGACATCTCCCATTCATCCACTGTTGAATCCATCTTGCAACGCCATTAACACCCAAAGATTGAACCTTCTTAACCAACCTTCCATGGGGAACCTTGTCAAAGGCCTTACTGAAATCCATATAGACAACATCCACTGCTTTACCCCCATCAATTTCCCTAATAACCGCTTCAAAATCTTCAAGAAGGTTTGTCAAACATGACCTTCCAGGCACAAATCCATGTTGACTGTTCCTGATCAGACCCTGTTTATCCAGATGCTTATATATATTATCTCTAAGTATCCTTTCCATTAATTTGCCCACCACTGACGTCAAACTAACAGGTCTATAATTGCTAGGTTTATTCTTTGAACCCTTTTTAAACAATGGGATAACATGCGCAGTGCGCCAATCGTCCGTCACTATTCCCGTTTATAATGACATTTGAAATATTTCTGTCATAGCTCCTGCTATTTCTACACTCATTTCCATCAATGTCCTAGGGAATATCCTATCAGGACCTGGAGACCTATCCATTTGTATATTTTTCAAAAGTGTCAGTACTTCCTCCTCTTTGAATCTCATAGTTTCCATAGCTACTCTACTTTTTTCCCTTACCTCACAGAGTTCAATATCCTTCTCCTTGGTGAATACCGAAGAAAATAAATTGTTCAATATCTCCCCCATCTCTTTTGGCCCTGCAGATAGCTGTCCATTCTGGCTCTTTAATGGTCCAATTTTATCCCTCGTTATCCTTTTGCTATTAATATAGCTGTAGAAACCCTTTGGATTTACTTTCCCCTTTCTTGCCAAAGCAACCTCAATCTTCTTTTAACCTTCCTACTTTCTTTCTTAAGATTGTTTACATTCTTTATACTCATCTAGCACCTCATTTACTCCATGCCTCCTATAATTATTGTAGATATCTCTCTTTTTTTTCGAAACAAGTGTCCAATTTCCCTTAAACCATGGCTCTTTCCAATTTTTACTATTTCCTTTCAACCAGGGACATAAAGATTCTGTACTCTTACAATTTCCCCTTTAAATGTCCTCCATTTCTCTTCTACATCCTTCCCAAAAAACAAAGTGTCCCAATTCACTTCTTTTAAATCCTTACGCATTCCCTCAAAGTTAGCCTTTCTCCAATCAAAAATCTCAACCCTAGGTCCAGTTCTGACTCTCTCCATAATTATATTGAAACTAATGGTGTTGTGATCACTGGTCCCGAAGTGCTCACAAACGCATACCTCCGTCACCTGACCTGCCTCATTTCCTAACAGGAAGTCGAGCACTGCCCCTTCTCTTGTCGATGCCTCTATGTACTGCTGCAAACAACTATCCTGCAAACATTTTACAAACTCCAAACCATCCAGCCCATTTACAGAATGTGTTCCCAGTCTATTTTTGGAAAATTGAAATCTCCCCCAATCACTACCTTGTGCTTACTACTAATATCTGCTATCTCCTTACATATTTGCTCTTCCAATTCTCGCTCCCCATTTGGCGGTCTATAATACACCCCTAAAAGTGTTGCTACACCGTTCCCACTTCTCAGTTCCACCCAAATGGCCTCCCTAGACGAGCCCTCTAATCTATCCTGCCAAAGCACTGATGTAATATCCTCTCTGACAAGCAATGCAACACCTCCACCTCTGGTCCCTCCAATTCTATCACACCTGAAGCAACGAAATCCTGGAATATTTAGTTCCCAATCACAGCCCTCCTGCAACCATGTTTCACTGATTGCCACAACACCATATTTCCAGGTGTCAATCCAGGCTCTAAGTTCATCCACCTTTCTTACAATGCTCCTAGCATTACAATATACACATTTTGGAAACCCACCATCCCTTATTCTCTGTCTATTATATTTTTCCTCTTTCTCGTCTACATTTTGGGTCCGAGTGCTTCCCTTCTCCGCCTCTTGCCCCACACCCTGTCCCCTAGCCCCCTCTACCCCTCCCCCCAGCCTTTCTAGTTTAAAGTCTCCCCAGTAGCCTTCGCAAATCTCCCTGCCAGGATACTGGTCCCCGCTGGGGTTCAAGTGCAACCTGTCCTTTTTGTACAGATCATGCCTTCCCCAAAAGTGGTCCCAGTAATCAAGAAACTTGGTTTCTCTTTGTGTGGAATGAGCTTCCGGCAGAAGTGGTGGAGGCAGGATCGATTTTAACATTTAAGAGTAAAGTGGATAGGTATATGGACGTGAAGGGAATGGACGGGTATGGTCTGGGTGCAGGTAGATGGGACTAGGGGAAAACAAATGGTCGGCACGGACTGGAAGGGCCAGAGGGGGCCTGTTTCCGTGCTGTAATTGTTATATGGTTAAACTTGAATCCCTGACCACTGCACCAGTCCCTCAGCCACGCATTTATCCTCCACCTCATTCCATTCCTACTCTCACTATCACGCGGCACAGGCAGTAATCCTGAAATCGTTAACCTTGTGGTCCTTCTCCTTAACTTTCCCCCCATCTCCCTAAATTCTCCCTTCAGGACCTCGTCACTTTTTCTGCCTATGTCATTGGTACCTATGTGTACCACAACATCAGGCTCCTCTCCCTCCCTTATCAGAATCTTTTGGACACGTTCCGACACATGCGAGACCCTGGCACCAGGGAGGGGAGCTACCATCCGGGTCTCCCGACTGCATCCACAGAATCGCCCATCCGACCCCCTAACTAGAGAGTCCCATATTACAATTGCCCTACTCTTTTTGCTACCCTTCTGAGCATCAGGCCGGTCTCTGTGCCGGAGACCCGGCCGCTGTTGCTGCCCCCAGGTAGGCTGTCCCCTCCAATCGTACTCAAACCCGACTACCTATTTTCCAGGTGTACAGTCACAGGGGTACTCTTTAGCCCCTGCCTCTGCCCCTTGCCCTTCCTAACCGTGACCCACTTGTCTGCCTCCTGTGGTCTGGGAGTGACTACCTCTCTGTAGCTCCTCTCTATGACCTCCTCATTCTCCCTGACCAGGCGGAGGTCATCGAGCTGCTGCTCCAGGTTCCTAACACAGTCCTTTAGGAGCCCCATCTCGACACACCTGGCGCAGATGTGGACGTCTGGAGGACTATCCGATTCCCTGATTCCCTGATAGTATATGTGCTTTTGGATTTAGGATCAATGTCAACGACTGGTGATCTGTCTCGATTACAAACCTTCTTCCATATAAGTATTTGTGGAACCTCCTAACACCAAAATTCAATTCAAGAGCCCCCCAACCTATTTGCGCATAATGCTATTGGCCTCTCCTCTCGATTTTCTAGCACATGAGAGCACCAACACCGTATGGTGAAGCATCACATGCTAACTTCATTGGCTTATTTACATCGTAGTGAACAAGCATTGTACTCTCTTCCAACTGAGCTTTTCGTGACTTGAAAGATTGATCACATTCACGTGTCCACTTCCATGCTGCATCTTTTCTCAAAGCTCGTTTACGGGATGTAAACAGGAGGACAGATTTGGCACAAACTATCCATAATAATGCACCAATCCTAAAAAGGATCAGAGCTCAGAGATGTTTCTGGGAGTGGGCGCGTTCTTGATCGCATCATCTTTACCCTTGGTGGGGTGTAGACCATCCTTCTCTCTTACGACCCAAGTACTCCACCGAGTTCTGAAAGAATTCACACTTTTGTGC
Source organism: Okamejei kenojei (assembly GCA_035221665.1). Taxonomy (NCBI): domain Eukaryota; kingdom Metazoa; phylum Chordata; class Chondrichthyes; order Rajiformes; family Rajidae; genus Okamejei; species Okamejei kenojei. The sequence continues at coordinate 82,331 of JAVHYY010000122.1, forward strand.
CTTCACTCTTACACTGTGTGTTTCAAGTTGTTTGAGTACCACTTCCAACCTTTCATCTTGAGTCTGCCTGTCAGCGGTGAGATGAGGATGTCATCCAAATAACACACCACACCCTAAATTCCCTCTAGAATGTGTGTCGTCACTCCTTGAAGAATCCCTGGGGCTGATGATATGCCAAATGGGAGCCTATTGACCTGAAACAATCCCAAATGCGTGTTAATAGTCAGCTTGGATTTAGATCCGTCATTTACACCTAACTGCAAGTAGGCATTTGTCAAGTCCATGTGTGTGAAGACTTGGCTGCCTGTGAGAGTGCAAAACAAATCTGCCGTTGGTAGGGAATCTGGTATGCTACCTTCAAGTACCTGGTTTATGGTTACCTTATAACCCCCACAAAGTCTAACACTACCATCAGGTTTAGGTACAACTACAATTGGTGTTGCCCATTTAATACTTTCTATCTTACTGATAATGTTCTCGGTTTCAGTTCTTTCTCAACTGAAAAGTATTTTCAGTTCTTTCTCAACCTTGTCCTTAAGTCCATACGGGACAGCCCGGGGTTTGCAATGCACTGGTTTCGCATCCTGCTTCACACATACCTTCACCTTGTATCCCTTGATTGGTTCTCCCCGGTCGCTGAACACCTTCACATGATGCTCGATTACTCCGGACACTTGAATTCTTCGCGAAAAAGCAATATCTCCTTCTAGTTTAGCTTCAAATTATGCAACCTATTCCGACATAGCAACGCAGGCTGATCTCCCATTACAACCACGAGAGGCAACTCCGCCTGTTGCTCCTTATACCTAACTGGTGGATGTATGCATCCTAAGACTGGAGTCTTCTCTCTAAAGTTACCACGTAGCTCGATTCTCTTCGCTACCCAAGGAATTTAACTCAGCTTCTCCCGATACACAGATTTTGGAATCATACTCACAGATGCTCCTGTGTCGACTTCCATGCTAACATGAGTTCCATTCAACTGAACCTGCACGGGCACATTCTTTGTCTTCCGGTTTACTAGTTCATTGCTGCAGATGGTGTATATCTCGAGAAACTATTCCTCTGCCTGCAGTTGATCCACAGAAAGCAGTGTACTTTTTGTTGAACCTTTTATCTGCTTAGCCTTGTGACAAGCTTTCGCTGGGTGTCCCGTCTTGTGACACGAGTAACACTCTGCGTTGAAGAACGAACAAGACTGTGCTAAAATGTGAGCCCAAACAGCGAGAGCATGACTTTGCAGTAGTCTTGCTACCCTTCCATGGATGACGATTCTCTGACATCTTTGTCAACGTATCCGTCTTTGTTTTGCTGGACTGCAACGTGTTCAACTCTTCCGCTGCTTGTCTAGAAGTTGTCCTGACTTCCCTTGAACCCCTCTCTGCCATATCCATTGACAAAGCAGTTTTACAAGCCGTTTCAAATGTCAGGTCGTACACCATCATCAGCTTACTTTGGATACGCTCACTTCTCAGTCCACACACGAAATGGTCTTATCGCCAAGTGTTGGAAATTTCCAAAATTACAATGAATTGATAACCTCTTGAATGCACAATAAAATTACTAATATCCTCCTCTGGAAGTTGGCATCTCGTTCCAAATCGATAGCTTTCAGCTATTTCTAAAGGCTTAGAGTCCTAATGTTCTGTTAACCTCTTTAGATATCCTGCAAGGGCGTGTCCTTTGGTTTGGCTCTAGTTAACAATTTTTTTACTGTATCATAAACAGCGGGACCCATTTCAGCGGGACCCATTTCAGTGATAAAATGTGATCTTTTCCTAGCTTGAGTTGCTTCATACAAACGTCTTGATTCTGCATCAGAAGCTTCTGTCCAGTAATGATATTCGCAGCAAAACACATCTCTAAACGTTCGATGTACGCACTGAACGTTTCGCGGCTTTGCTGGAACTCACCCAATCGTCCGATATCCCCATTGGGCACTGCTATTTTGGACTTGTTTTTAACAATCTCACAGAATTCAAACTATATGACCAGATTTTCAGCTTTCCCCGACACCAAAAGTTGTACAACCTTCTCCGTGCCTCTGTAGAATTCATTATCTACACGAACAATTAAAGGTGGAGAGTCCACGATCCCATCCTCGTCGCCAATTTGTGATATCTTGAGCTCACACACAGAATAACAAGTTACCTCACTGCTGACCGGAACATGACTGCACAGCTGCACTGTGGTTTATTCAATCATTTACAATACTCCAACCAAAGGTGGCGCTATTACACCTTCAAAAAAAAGAAGTGTGTTGACCAAAGGGTGTTGACGGCGCAGGAACTGACACAGTCGGGGTAGCCACCGAGCAGTGTTAGAACTATTTAACCTGGGGGTGTACACTAATTTGGACAACGTTAGATACAACTAGAATGCAAAAATGGGATGAACAGTATCCAACTAAGTGCCCCGTATTTGCCACGAAGCTACTGTTGGAGTCTGTGCAGTAAAATAGCTATTAATGATTATGAATAGCTATTAATGCTTATAGTTATAAGCATTTATTGATTAAATTATAATCAACTAATGATTATAGTTGGGATCACGGAGACATGGCTCCAGGGTGACCAAGGCTGGGAGCTGAACATCCAAGGATATTCAATATTCAGGAGGGATAGAGAGAAAGGAAAAGGAGGTGGGGTAGCGTTGCTGGTTAGAGAGGAGATTAACGCAATGGAAAGGAAGGACATTAGCTTGGAGGATGTGGAATCTGTATGGGTAGAGCTGCGAAACACTAAGGGGCAAAAACTCTAGTGGGTGTTGTGTACAGGCCACCTACCAGTAGTAGTGAAGTTGGGGATGGTATCAAACAGGAAATTAGAAATGCGTGCAACAAAGGCAAAACAGTTATAATGGGTGACTTCAATCTATATATAGATTGGGAGAATCAAATGGACAGGGGTGCTGAGGAAGAGAACTTTTTGGAATGTATGCGGGATAGTTATCTAAATCAACATCTAGAGGAACCAACGAGAGAGCAGGCTATTCTAGACTGGGTATTGAGTAACGAGGAATGGTTAGTTAGCAGTCTTGTTGTATGTGCCCCCTTGGGCAAGAGTGACCATAATATGGTCGAGTTCTTCATCAGGATGAAGAGTGACATTGTTAATTCAGAAACAATGGTTCTGAACTTAAAGAAAGGTAACTTTGAGGGTATGAGACGTGAATTGGCCAAGATTGACTGGCAATTAATTCTAAAAGGGTTGACGGTGGATATGCAATGGAAGACATTTAAAGACCGCATGGATGAACTATAAAAAATTTTCATCCCAGTTTGGCAAAAGAATAAATCGGGGAAGGTAGTGCATCCGTGGATAACAAGGGAAATCAGGGATAGTATCAAATTAAGGATGATGCGTACAAAGTAGCCAGACATAGCAGCATACCAGAGGACTGGGAGAAATTCAGAGACCAGCAGAGGAGGACAAAGGGCTTAATTAGGAAAGGAAAAATAGATTGTGAAAGAAAACTGGCAGGGAACATAAAAACTGACTGCAAACGTTTTTATAGATATGTGAAGAGAAAGAGATTAGTTGAAACAAATGTAGGTTCCTTGCAGTCAGAAACAGGGGAGTTGATCATGGGGAACAAGGATATGGCGGAAGAATTGAATACCTACTTTGGTTCCGTCTTCACTAAGGAAGACATCAATAATCTGCCGGAAATTGCACGGGACCGCGGGTCAAAGGAGGAATTGAGTGAAATCCAGGTTAGTCGGGAAGTGGTGTTGGGTAAATTGAATGGATTAAAGGCCGATAAATCCCCAGGGCCAGATAGGCTGCATCCCAGAGTACTTAAGGAAGTAGCTCCGGCTATAGTGGATGCATTAGTGATAATCTTTCAAAACTCTTTTACATTCTGGAGTAGTTCCTGAGCATTGGCGGGTAGCAAATGTAACCCCTCTTTTTAAAAGGGAGGGAGAGAGAAAAAGGGGAATTACAGACCAGTTATTCTAACATCGGTAACCATATAACCATATAACCATATAACAATTACAGCACGGAAACAGGCCCTCTCGGCCCTTCCAGTCCGTGCCGACCATTTGTTTTCCCCTAGTCCCATCTACCTGCACTCAGACCATACCCCTCCATTCCCTTCACGTTCATATACCTATCCACTTTACTCTTAAATGTTAAAATTGATCCTGCCTCCACCACTTCTGCTGGAAGCTGATTCCACACAGCCACCACCCTCTGAGTAAAGAAGTTCCCCCTCACGTTACCCCGAAACCTCTGTCACTTAATTCTCATGTCAGTGGTAGTGGGGAAACTGCTAGAGTCATTTATTAAAGATGGGATAGCAGCACATTTGGAAAGTGGTGAAATGATTGGACAAAGTCAGCATGGATTTATGAAAGGTAAATCAAGTCTGACGAATCTTGTAGAATTTCTCGAGGATGTAACTAGTAGCGTGGATAGGGGAGAACCAGTGGACTTGGTGTATCTGGATTTCCAGAAGGCTTTCAACAAGGTCCCACATAAGAGATTAGTATACAAACTTAAAGCATACGGCATTGGGGGTTCAGTATTGATGTGGATAGAGAACTGGCTGGCAAACAGGAAGCAAAGAGTAGGAGTAAACGGGTCCTTTTCACAATGGCAGGCAGTGACTAGTGGGATACCGCAAGGCTCAGTCCTGGGACCCCAGCTATTTACAATATATATTAATGATGTGGATGAGGGAATTGAAGGCAATATCTCCAAGTTTGTGGATGACACTAAGCTGGGGGGCAGTGTTAGCTGTGAGGAGGATGTTAGGAAACTGCAAAGGTGACTTAGATAGGATGGGTGAGTGGGCAAATGTTTGGCAGATGCAGTATAATGTGGATAAATGTGAGGTTATCCGCTTTGGTGGCAAAACAGGAAAGCAGACTATTGTCTAAATGGTGGCCGATTAGGAAAAGGGGAGATGCAGCGAGATCTGAGTGTCATGGTACACCAGTCAATGAAAGTAGGCATGCAGGTGCAGCAGGCAGTGAAGAAAGCGAATGGTATGTTAGCTTTCATAGCAAAATGATTTGAGTCTAGGAGCAGGGAGGTTCTACTTCAGTTGTATAGGGTCTTGGTGAGACCACACCTGGAGTATTGCGTACAGTTTTGGTCTCCAAATCTGAGGAAGGACATTACTGTCATAGAGGGAGTGCAGAGAAGGATCACCAGACTGATTCCTGGGATGCCAGGACTGTCTTATGAAGAAAGACTGGATAGACTCGGTTTATACGCTCTAGAATATAGGAGATTGAGAGGGGATCTTATAGAAACTTACACAATTATTAAGAGGTTGGACAGGCTAGATGCAGGAAGATTGTGCCCGATGTTGGGGAAGTCCAGGATAAGGGGTCACAGCTTAAGGATAAGGGGGAAATCCTTTAAGACCGAGATGAGAAAGACTTTTTTCACACAGAGAGTGGTGAGTCTCTGGAACTCTCTGCCACAGAGGGTAGCTGAGGCCAGTTAATTGGCTATATTTAAGAGGGAGTTAGACGTGGCCCTTGTGGCTAAGGGGATCAGGTACGGGATACTGAGTTGGATGATCAGCCATTTTCATATTGAATGGCGTTGCAGGCTCGAAGGGCCGGATGGCCTACTCCTCGTCCTAATTTCTATGTTTCCAAAATAAGCGGGAACAGCGGAGAAGAGTATCGGAGCTATTAGAGCATCTGCTTCATGACGTCATAGACCCAGGTTCATTCCTAACTTCGCCTGCTGGCTTGTGGACTTTGTGCGTTCTCTCTGTGATCACATAGGCTTCACCCCAAAGTTTCCGTTACCTCCCACCTTTCAATGACAAGCAATGTGGCCATTGTGCGTCCTCCGTGAATGCCCCCGATTATGCCGCTTAATTTGGATTGGGGGGAAAGGCTCTGGAATTAATCCAAAGTATGGAGAATATAATGAATGTCAGATTTGTGTAAGTAGATGGTGATGCTTGGCACGGTCACAATGGGTGCCGAGCCTGTTTGCGTAATGCATTTCAACAGGTCTGATTCTAATATTTGATTATGATACTTTAAATACATTTTTTCATCATTTTTCAGTGTTTAATTAATCTTATCAGTCGAGCAAGAGGATATGATAACACAGCCAACAATTGATTTCTAAACATCGTCTGTGTCACCGCATATATGCACGTGTTTGTGCAACTGCTAAGTAATTGAAGCATAAATCCTATCTCCGATACAACTGTGGGAAGGTCAAGAGCACAATGTCCCCAAACACACATACGTGTATCGATTACATACAATGAAATTATCGACCATAACAGTATGAAATTTCCGGAGATATATAACAACAATATCACAGATTTCCTTCGATTTACCATTTCGGGATCACTGGAGCTCTTCATATTTTTCTGGTCCCGGAGCCTCCTGCGGGCTCTGCTGACCACCAAAATGTGTCTAACTGTTAAAACATTGAGCAGCAGAATCAATACAAATGGGATACCAGGGGTAATAAGATAATGAAGAAACTCAATCACTGTCCAGGTCAGTGAAACCATAACAGGTACTTCCACGTAGCAAAACCAGGGAGTATTCGCTAAGCTGTACGAAGCTGTATACATAAAATACCAGAAAATATTCTTTGCACTGCTCAGTGCACTCACGATGATCAGAACCACAGTCGCTGTTTTCTCGGTGCAATATCTATGCTTCAGCTTTTGGCAACAGATGGCAACAAATCGGTCAAAGGTGAAGGAGACGGTGAACCACACGGAACAGTCTGTCACTGCGTAAAGCAGGACGGCATGGATATTGCACAGGCGGATGGACCTCACAAATGTTATATGATGAGCAATCGGAATCTGTCTCAATATCAGATCAAAGATAATGACCAGTAGATCCGCCACTGCCATGGCCACCAGGTAGCGGGACACACAGATGGAGAGACCACACTTTCCTCGGCACAAGACCACAATTGTCAGCAGGTTCACTGTGATGCAAAAAGAATGATCATATTTCAAGAGTAAAATGATTGCAACCTCCGCATTATGTGGTTTACATGAGATAAACGCCGCGAACACACACATTTTCTTCTATGAAGATAGACAATAGACAATAGGTGCAGGTGCATTCGGCCCTTCGAGCCAGCACCGCCATTCAATGTGATCATGGCTGATTATCCCCAATCAGTACCCCGTTCCTGCCTTCTCCCCATATCCCCTGACTCCGCTATTTTTAAGAGCCCCATCTAGCTCTCTCTTGAAAGCATCCAGAGAACCTGCCTCCACCTGAGGCAGAGAATGCCACAGACTCAACACTCTCTGTGAGAAAAAAGTGTTTCCTGGTCTCCGTTCTAAATGGCTTACTCCTTATTCTTAAGCTGTGCCCCCTGGTTCTGGACTTCCCCCAACATCGGGAGCATGTCTCCTGCCCCTAGCGTGTCCAACCCCTTAACAATCTTATAGGTTTCCATGAGATTCCCTCTCATCCTTCTAAACTCCAGAGTGTACAAGCCCAGCTGCTCCATTCTCTCAGCACATCACAGTCCCGCCATCCCGGGTGTCAACCTTGTGGACATACGCTGCACTCCCTCAATAGCAAGAATGTCCGTCCTCAAATTAGGGGATCATCAGCAAAGATCATTAGCAATTTCACCATTGCATCTGTGTGATTCCGAAAGCAAAGAACAATGTTATGGGTCTCAACGAATAAGACGTAATAATGCGATATGGGTAATGCACTGCGCAATATACACATCCACAGCAACAACGCGGTCTGTTTATGCTGTGTGAATGCGTGTAGATCACCCCAGACATGTGGATCAGTATCAGACAGTAACACAATATTGCATTGGCGTGAATCAGATTGACGTTCACCATGCAGTCGGTTAGTATCGATTAACGTCCGTTATACAATTCACCCAGATGATGTCTATCTTTGACGTTATCTGAAGGGAATGTGTGATTTATGGTATCTTTGAGCTTTTGAGTAGAGCTGCAATTGAGGAAGGAGTAGTGAGATATCAAATGATTGCACATTCGTCAAGTTACAGAGAGATCATATAGAGAGGGGACGAAGGCCGTTCTCCACACATTGTCAAGTACATCCCACAGTACCACGGTAGTGGAACTTTATGTTACTTAGAGATCATATAGACAGGGGACAAAGCCCGTTCTCCTCACACTGTGAAGTGCATCCTACAGTACCACGGTAGTGGAACTTTCTGTTCAAATGATGTTTTGGAAATCACTCAATCGAACTGAACGGCAAACATGAAATGATTCTGGAGCGCAGATTTTAATTCCACGGTAACCACAGAGAAGGTCAGTTTAGGCAAATAGGAGACTGGGATGATTTCGACAGAAACACGACTAGGTTCGACATTGTTAATCATTCACATTGAGTCTGCAGTTTTATACGCTCTCCGCAATTCACCCGATCCTGCTGTGATACAAGCCAGGAAATCACCCAGTGAAAGGGGGCTGAATTGAAACATTGACCAGCACAGCCGCTACCCCGTTTACTGATGGGTTTCCTCCAGCATTGAGCATTTTCACTATCCACTGTGACTTTGTATGTTCCATCATTTCAGCTGGAACCGGACCATGGGGCAAAGTTACTGTGTTCGCCCAGTGCAAACACCGAGAATTGCCGATCTCACTTCGATTAATCCTGTAAAATGCGATGTTCAAAGTGACAGTCACAGCAAGAATCTTTCGTGCCTTAATAATCCCTCGGCAGAGTTCAATCACAGAACTTGAAATTAAAAGAGGGAGTAACGAGAGACATACAGCCAGATTCTCAAATACGAAGTGGGTAAACGACAGCTCTCCTTACTTACCCGGAATACCGAGAATAGCCAGAATCGGGTAGTATACCTTTTCGATCTCATATATGATATTGACAATCATTATTACGTCCATGTCCTTGTCACCGTTTATCCTCCAATGGCATCTAGATTCGTACTTTGTGTTAACGAAGAAACTGCAGATGCTGGAGAATCGAGGGTTACACAAAAAGCTGGAGAAACTCAGCGGGTACAGCAGCATCTAAGGGATTCGTACTTTGTTTGATTATGAATTGGCTTAACTGGAAATGTTCTCGTATTTGAAGGAAAGGAATTATCCCTGCGGGGCAGTCGTGTGTCATTAGTTCCATGTTGATCACAGTCCCTGAGCAAATTATTGTTCACAGAGTTGCATAATATTGTGAAGGAAGAACCACGTGGCTATTCAGGTCGTGCTCCACAACGCTGAACAAATGTTTGGCAACTTCGGAGTACCGCACAAGTATTCACCCGCCATCACGATTTCTGCAAACCATTCATCTCCCAACCTCAGACGATTGGATTGTATCTGTCAAAGTTAAATCAACTCCTAAATATCTACATGGAACGTTGCGTCACAAACCCTCTATTTTCCTTTGCATGTTTGCTTTCGCAACCTTCATTTGTCCATGAAAAACTTCCCACATCAGCGACAAGAGGCACATTCAAGAGGCACGTTCGTAGTGGTTTTTAAGCCCAGAGACGTCCACAACTCTATCATCAGCGGTTCATTAAATGCCCGTTCGCTGATTTTCCTTACCTCAACATTGCCTTGCCTCAGCATACACCGAGATTCATATACTTGGTCTGACTATATTGTTAAAGTTAAACGTGTTCTCCATTGATATGTTGATATATTATTTAACAATGACTGACTCACGAGATTATTCCTTTAAGTCCCAACCAGTAGTGTCCAACAAGCTTAGTCATAGAGTGACACAGCGTGGAAAAAGGCTCTTCGGCCCACACCTGCCAACATGTCCCCGCTACACTAGCCCCACCTGCCCACGTTTGGTCCATATCTATTTAAATCTGCCTTGTCCATGTACCTGTCTCTATGTTTGGTAAACGTCGGGAAACTCCTTACCTCAACTACCTCCTCTGCCAGCTTGTCCAATACATCCACCCTTTGTGTGAAAAGGTACCCCTTAGATTTCTATTAAATCATTTCGCCTTCACCATAAACCTATGTCCTCTAATCCTTCATTCGCTAATTCTGGGAAATAGACTTTGTTCATCTACCCTAACTACACCTATGTTGTACACCTCAATAAGAATATCCATCCTCCTGCGCTCCCAGGAATAGAGTCTTATCCTACTCACCGACTCTCTGTAGCTCACATCCCCCAGTCCTGGCAACATACTTGTAAATCGTCTATGTACACTTGTCAGCTAGACAAGATCCTTCCTATATGCCCAGATCTGAATAAATACTTTACATGCTGCCTCACTCACGACGTATTCACCTGCAACAGACCTCCGAACTGTTATACTCAAATTCTCTGACTGATGAAGGCCAATGTGCCAAAGACCACTCTATCAGCGATTGTAGCTTCGGGAACCATGCATCTGCACTCCCACATCCCTCGACTCCACAATACTTCCCTAAGCCATACCATTCACTGTGTAGGTCCTGCCCATGTTAGACTTCCCAAAATGCAACACTTCACAATTCTCTGTATTTTACTTCGGAGTCACCTGAGTAACTACGTGAAGAAGCCCGACCTGGAGCTTGATCGGCATTACGTCGACGCTGACAGCAGAGCAAGAGCTGCAGAGGCAGCTCCTCGACAGCGGTAGGTACGGGCCCGCAGGTAAGTGCAGTTGAAATACTTACAGTGCATATCCAAACTCCGTGGCTGGTGTATAGAGCCACCAGGAGTTAAAAATAAATGGAATTTGAAAGCAAAAAATAAAGTAAAAGTTAAAATGAAAAGAAAATACACCGGGAGGAAAAAACGGAGTTTAAAAAGCGTCCCAGTGGATTACTCAGCGATCGGGACGGGAGATTAAGTGCGGAGCGGTTCCGATACTGGTGGCCGTTAAAATTACCGTTAGGCAGACATTAGTGGCTCCACAAACTTTTGGCTATGAGGAAAAAACGGAGTTTAAAAGTTAAAAAGAAAAAGAAAAACTCCAGATGGAAAACTTCAGTAGGGAGGAATGTTTTTTAAAGAGTCAGAGAGGCCATGATTTAAAAAAGTTTTTAAAAAAAGACCTCCAGACAAAAAAGCTTTATGGCTTAAAATTAATGGAGAAAGACTCCAAAAATAAAACATTCAACCAAAGGGTTTAACCAAAGTGGGCGAGCGCGACTGACGTTGCAGCGGCCCCTACAGCCTGTCTGTCTTTTTTTGTTTTTTGTCTAATTAAATGTAGTTGTTTGTGTTTTTTTTTGTATTGTTTTCTAACTGTGTATATGTGGGGGGTGGGGGGGGGGGGACATTTTTAATCACTTCCCTGCACGGGAGACCTGACTTTTTTCCTGTCAGGTCTCCGTTGTCGTTGGGGCCTGGTGCCGTGGAGCGGCCACCGACCGGGACGACCTGGGGGCTCCAGTCGCGGAGCTGAGAACTTACCGTCGTAGGGCTGGACGGCCTCGGAGCGTGGGGAGCGGTGGTGGGTGGCCGCTGCGGCCCGACTCCGGGCTCCAGTTCCGGCTGCGGCCCGACTACGGGGCTCCAGCTCCGACTCCAGCTCCGGCCCGACTCCGGGGCTCCAGCTCCGGCTCCAGCTCCGGCCCGACTCCGGGGCTCCAGCTCCAGCTCCGGCTGCAGCTCCAGCTCCGGCTCCGGCCCGACTCCGGAGCTCCAGCTCCGGCCCGACTCCGGGGCTCCAGCTCCGGCTCCAGCTCCGGCTCCGGCTGCGGCCCGATTCCGGAGCTCCAGCTCCAGTTCCGGCTCCAGCTCCGGCTCCGGCTGCGGCCCGACTCCGGGGCTCCAGCTCCAGCTCCGACTCCAGCTCCGGCTCCAGCCCGACTCCGGAGCTCCAGCTCCAGCTCCAGCTCCATCTCCGGCTCCAGCTCCGGCTCCAGCTGCGGCCCGACTCCGGGGCTCAGCTCCGGCTCCAGCTGCAGATTGCTGGCGGTGGACTGCTGGGGTGTCGGGAGCTCGTGGGTGCGGGTGGGAGACCGCTCTCCGGAGCTCCGCAGCGCAACTTCTCCAGCCCGTGTCGCGGGGTTGGAACGACCCGGAGCGGCCTCAATGGCGGGACATGGTACAAACACATGGGACGCCCGCCTGGGGCGTCGACATCGGGAGAGAGATGGTGCGGGGCAGAGAGAAGAACTTTGCCTTCCATCACAGTGAGGAGGGATCCACTGTGATGGATGTATGTGTGAATTTAATTGTTTGAGTGTTTTTTTATGAATTGTTCTGTTTGTTTGTTTGTGGGGCTTGTAGAAACGGAGCCTCTCTGAGGTTCGAATGACAAGTAATAAAATCAAATCAAATCCTAAAAGGCCCACACTATTCCCAAAACCAGACCCTGAGGGGTTTCCATATATTAATATATATGGTGGAATTTATCAATATGGGAATATCTACCTCGGATTGTTTTGGAGGTAGTCTACTTGAGGAAAAACTCAGGAGTAACCAGGGCAATAAAGGAATATGGAAAAAACTGACCCTAAAAGTGCATTGATAGCGGTGGCTGGTCATAAAGTGCCCACCACAGCACAAATATATATATTGTATATATACACAATATATATGTACACACACAAGTGTACTAGGTACGATACCTGAATGAAGGAGTGAGGTCATGGTAAGTAACCATGGAAACCAAAATTAATTGGTCTCTCACCAAAGCTGTTATGGTTGAAACAGCAGAATTATTGATAAATTTTTATGTTTTATTAAGGTATCAACGGTGAATCCATGTCTCAATTATATGGAGACCTAAGGAAATGCGTTTTCAAAGTATTTCAAGCTGGTGCGTGGCATTACTATTTATGTAAAACAAATGGAACATTGTCCAATAACCCTAACGTTTTAAATAAAAAGACAAATTGCCATCAGTTTGTGGAGCTCAGTGGGATAAAAATATATAATAATACCTATGTGTGTGTATATATATATATATAATATATATTTTTTTTATTTATTAGGACCAATTTTGCACTTTAGATTTGCAGGTCAAAACAAATCAACTTAAGGGACAGAGGTTTCGGGGTAACGTGACGGGGAACTTCTTTACTCAGAGGGTGGTGGCTGTGTGGAATCAGCTTCCAGCAGAAGCGGTGGAGGCAGGATCGATTTTAACATTTAAGAGTAAAGTGGATAGGTATATGGACGTGAAGGGAATGGAGGGGTATGGTCTGAGTGCAGGTAGATGGGACTAGGGGAAAACAAATGGTCGGCCCGGACTGGAAGGGCCGAGAGGGCCTGTTTCCGTGCTGTAATTGTTATATGGTTAACTTATGTTAAAAACTCCTGATTATTATGGAGTATATCAAAGACATTGATTACAAAGAAAAGACTATTGGTCATTAAACTTTGGTAAAATTATGATCCAATGTAAAGATTTGATAATGGATCAAAACAAAGGCAGGAGTATGATAAATAAATATTTATCCAACAGAGCCTTATGTGAACCCATCTGATTGGGAAGAGAATGCGTCATGTACATTTGAAGAGGTGTAAAAACTTGTTACAGAAGAAGTTGATAAAATCTCCAATTGTGGGAGATTACAGGTGTGTTATGATCAATGATATGGTATAACAAAGCACTACAAAAACAATTTTTGGAGGAATTGGTTCATCTGTATAGGAAAAGCTAAAAATTGATTTTAGGTTTGCACCCAAAATATCTCCAATAAAGAAGAGGTACGTAAATTTGTATCATAAATTTCCCCATGGAAAAGAAGATGTGATGGTAAAGCCATACAAACCATCATTTTAAATACACTTTTGTTTTTTACAGTGTAAAAACATTTTATTAAAATGGACATCTTCAACATTGAAAAACAGTTGTCATTAACAAATTGTTAATCATTGCTATAAGACTCGAAGGATTGGTATTTAGTACCAATTTATTATCATATATCAGGTGCTTGAAATTAATTCGAATGGGTCAGCTGTGCAAGTTAAGATAGTGTCTAATGGATTAAACTCAGTTCTAGGCTGTTGAATAATTACTGGAACAACAATTGTACCTGTAAGAAGATCAGCACTTGCACTAATGGTCATGGTTTATCTTGATCACATTTTAAATCGGAAGGTTGATCAGGAGTCAGCTGCAAATTAGTGCAGCAATTACAAGCCTATTGAGAGGCAAGGGTTCTGACCCATCCAATAAAAACTATGTTTCAGGCATTCATAAACATTCCTCAAATTACTATTCTGGGTTTAGGTAATTCAGCACCATATGAGGGGGAAAAATGTTTTCCGAGATACAAATGTCTTATTGCTTTGTTGACAAACTTTGTCCCTCCATCAGAGAAGGAGCTTAAAGAGTAAAAAAAGCTCCAAAAAATAAAGTGGTGGATAGAAAAGGTTCCACAAGCTGCTTTAAATATATAAGATTAGCAGTTGTTACAAGCTGAAGCAAATATTATCGGATGATGCATAGCTTCTGTGATTATTTGGGTTAAGATAAGTATAATATCTATTCTTAATCAAATTAATACGTCCCTTGTTTAGGGAACTACGGACAATAACACCAGGTAATTGCAAATGGATTGTCCTAAGAAATTTTTTATCCAAACATTTGTATTAATTATTGGAATATCAGGAGCTTTTTATGAATTAAATGCCTATTATTCTATTATGAAAGTGTGTATGTCATATCAGGTGAACAATACCACGGCTGTGGCATATCAATCACATGCGTCAATTAAGATCATTATCAAGTGATAATAATGATAAGTGTGCCTGGAAGGTCATGTTTGACAAACCTTCTTGAATTTTTTGAAGCGGTAACTAGGGAAATTGATGAGGGTAAAGCAGTTGATGTTGTCTATTTGGACTTCAGTAAGGCCTTTGACAAGGTTCCCCATGGAAGGTTGGTTCAGAAGGTTCAATCTTTGGGTGTTAATGGCGGAGTTTCAAGATGGATTCAACAGTGGCTGAATGGGAGATGTCAGAGAGTAATGGTGGATGGCTGTTTGTCAGATTGGAAGCCGGTGACCAGTGGGGTGCCTCAGGGATCTGTGTTGGGTCCACTGTTGTTTGTCATGTACATCAATGATCTGGATGATGGGGTGGAAAATTGGATAAGTAAGTATGCAGATGATACTAAGATAGGTGGTATTGTGGATAATGAAGTCGATTCTCAAAGTCTACAGAGAGATTTGGGCCATTTGGAAAAGTGGGCTGAAAGATGGCAGATGGAGTTTAATGCTGATAAGTGTGAAGTGCTACATCTTGGCAGGACAAATCAAAAAAGGACGTACATGGTAAATGGTAGGGAATTGAGGAATGCTGTGGAACAGAGGGATCTAGGAATAACTGTGCATAGTTCCCTGAAGGTGGAATCGCATGTAGATAGGGTGGTAAAGAAAGCCTTTGGTGTGCTGGCCTTTATAAATCAGAGCATTGAATATAGGAGTAGGGAAGTAATGTTAAAATTGTACAAGGCATTGGTAAGACCAATTCTGGAGTATGGTGTACAATTTTGGTCGCCTAGTTATAGGAAGGATGTCAACAAAATAGAGAGTACAGAGGAGATTTACTAGAATGTTGCCAGGGTTCCAGCAACTATGTTTACAGAGAAAGGTTGAACAAGTTAGGTCTTTATTCTTTGGAGCGCAGAAGGTTAAGGGGTGACTTGATTGAGGTCTTTAAAATGATGAAAGGGATAGACAGAGTTGACGTGGATAAGCTTTTCCCAATGAGGGTAGGGAAGATTCAAACAAGAGGGCATGACATGAGAATTAAGGGACAGAAGTTTAGGGGTAACGTGAGGGGGAACTTCTTTACACAGAGGGTGGTGGCTGTGTGGAATGAGCTTCCAGCAGAGGTGGTGGAGGCAGGATTTTAACATTTAAAAGTAAAGTGGATAGGTATATGGACGTGAAGGGAATGGAGGCGTATGGTCTGAGTGCAGGTAGATGGGACTAGGGGAAAACAAATGGTCGGCACGGACTGGAAGGGCCGAGAGGACCTGTCTCCGTGCTGTAATTGTTATATGGTTATATGGTTAAGTGATTATCTGGGTAACCAAATGTGGCGTACTCTAAAAATGTTTTAGTTCAGCTGTTTATCTCTAAGGAAGAGGAAATGTTGTCGCAGACAACAAATCAGGGGAAACACATTGGCAGTAATATGGATTACTTACCATTAATCCAGATTAAATCACCGATCTCTAAAATGTTCTCGTGGGAAAACCGAGAGCAGGAGCGGTGGATGCATTTCGCTAAATTACATGAGGAAAGATGTTCTTTTATGTTCCTCATTTTTTTCTGATAGGGCAGTGTCTGATGAAAATGTAGCAGGACGCTGCCAGGGGCGCTTTGGTGGCCCAAACCAGACCTTCATGGTTCTAATTAATGTTGAGAAGAGATGTTTGAACCAGTTATGTTGACTCGTAGTTGAAGTAATTTATTGTTGTACAAATTCATCCAGGGCATGAAGATATGAATTTGGTTATCTGCAGGTTTGACCAGATCATGATAACAATTTGACGGTCAAAGAGGTCTATGAATGTTTTAACTAATATAACAATATAACAATTATGTACAAAAGGAATGTTATACCTGCAATTTGGAGAAAGAGTTTTAAAAAACAATATTTTGTTTAAAACAAATTGGAAGTCTTTTGCCGACAGTAAAAGTTATTTATCATATTAGATATATGGGAGTTCCTTGTAGATTGCATTCTTTCTCAGCATCTAAGTGATAGAGCCAATAATAGAGCTCATAGTGTGTGTATGTATATGTATATATATATGTATATGTATATATATGTATATATATATATTCCATATGCATGCAATGGACAACAATTCTATCAATGATTCAAAAGATTAACATTGAAAGTGATATTGCTCATGAATTTAGTGTCAGCATAAGAGTGCAAACATTGCAAAGGTGACGATATGTAATTGCATGTGGCTACAGATTCCATTATCTTATATGTTTATGAATTTACCAAACAAAGCAGACCAAGAAGAGCTGGAAGTAAGGTAGAATTTAAGCATATATTGTTGGCCAAAAATTGTGTGTGGGTCAACATTGACTCAATATGTTAAAGTAGGTAAGAGTCTCTGTGGTGGTGAGACAGCACCACTTATTACACACAAAAACCACATTAAGTATCAGTAAAAACTGATGGTTCTAGATAATTATATTCTAGATGGTTGAAACATTTTTAAAATCCAGTGGAACTAGACATTGAGATGTCGAAAATCTCCATTAAGGAGGTAGATACATCCACAGGAATGGCACAGGATGGGCCGCTCGAGCAAAGATTCAAGACCGCAGGAGTGTGTAAAATTAATATTAAAGTTACAAGGAACCAATCACGGTGTCAGGATAGGACACAGAGTGTGGGGTTCTCTGTAATTGTTGCTTTATTTATAATATCAAATTATATTATCAATTGATATTTTGGTGATAAATTTGCCTTTCAATGGAAAGGGCATTATTTTCATTCTTTTATAATGAAAAAAAATTATCACATAAACTGAGGCAATGTTTGGGGAAAAATGTGTTATTTGCTCATTACTGTGTCGATTGAGCCAGATTATCGTATGGAACGAGTCTATGACATAAAAAACACAGAAGCTACAAAATCTTCACGTAGTCACTCACGTGACTCCGAAGTAAAATAGTAAGATTAAACGAGAACTTACCAGTTCGAAGTTTGATCGTTATTTTATGAGGAGTAATGATGAGGGATTACGTACCCTCCACTCCCGACCCTCATAAAATAAATGATCATCTGGTAGTTCTAAATCTATGTTGAGCCTTACTATCTTACTCCGGCTATTATGTTATGTGTTTTTCATGCCACTGCTTTGAAGTATGCCGATCAAACGCCAGGCGGGGCTTCTTCACGTAATCCCTCATCGTTACTCCTCATAAAATAATGATCGAACTTCGAACTGGTAAGTTCCCGTTTAATCTTACTATTAAATTCCATCAACCATTCCCCAGCCCACCTGACCAATTGATCAAGACTTCTCGGACTTTGGTAGCTTTACCTTGCATTAAACGTTATATTCCCATATTATGTATGTATACAGTGTAAATGGATAGATTGTAATCATATATTGTCTTTCTGCTGACTGGTTAGCATGCAACAAAATATTTTTATTTTACGTCCGTACATGTGAAAATAAAGTAAACTGAACTGAAGATCCTGCTGCAATTGTTCGTGTATGCAAAACTATCCATAGAATCATAGAAAATAGGTGCAGGAGTAGGCCATTCGGCCCTTCGAGCCTGCACCGCCATTCAATATGATCATGGCTGATCATCCAACTCAGTATCCTGTACCTCCCTTCTCTCCATACCCCCTGATTCCTTTAGCCACAAGGGTCACATCTAACTCCCTCTTAAATGTAGCCAATGAACTGGCCTCAACTACCTTCTGCGGCAGAGAATTCCACAGACTCACCACTCTCTGTGTAAAACAAGATCTTTTCATCTCGGTCCTAAAAGACTTCCTCCTTATCCTTAAACTGTGACCCCTTGTTCTGGAGTTCCCCAACATCCACTTTTGTATCATCAGTAAGCTTGCTAATCATGCCACGTATGTAATGATCCAATCATCGATATAAATTACAAACAGTAACAGGCCCAGTAACGAACATTCCACCATTACCCTCGGCTTCCTTTCATGAAGCCAATTTGCTATCCATGAGAGGTGACACGTTTAATTTCGCTTTGAATTGGTGACGCCATGGCTTGTCTGGAAGAATGAGTTGTCATTCCAAATCGTCATCCGGGAAATACCAATAGAAATAGATTGGTTTCAAATGAAAAGTGTCAGAATTCAATCGAAAGCTCGTCCCCGTGCATGGAAGCATAACTGAATACAGTCATCATTTATTACCGCCTGATTTTATTTTCCGTTTGTGAACGATCCAGTAGCTGACAATGAAAACACGCAGGAGACACCAATTTGTATTCTCACATTTGGCTTAAATAGAGTTGGTTTAAACAAATTACTGCCCTTATTTGTCTTGGGTGGCGAACAATCGTTGCAGACGCCAAGAGCAAGAAATCAGGTCGCTGCTTGTCGACCGATTTAATCAGTTTGAAGATAATTTCCTTGAATTCTCCAGCATTCCCATCAACTGACTTGGATTCTCGAATATTATTGCAAATGATAAGCAATGTCTCAGCAATGATTGTTAAGCCATGTATTCCGCCACAGCCCCGACCACTACATGTCCCGTCATTGAACAAGGACCCACAGACAACATTCGTTTCAACGTGCCACGCATTCCCATTATGTCTTCCAGGTGCTACCACTCATCGGCACATCGTAAATAGTCAAATCAGCCGAACAACACCCAGGTCTTTCAAATGCCGGATGAACTCTGGGGACACTTGTGGAGTCCACGAGGTCTCAGGGAGAGCGTTCAAACTTCAATGTGTGGAATTCTCTGCCTCAGAAGGCAGTGGAGGCAGAATCACTGGGTACATTAGTTAGGGCTAGCGGAATCAAATGGTATGGGGAGAAGGCAAAAACGGGGTACTGATTGCGAATGATCGGCCATTATCATTGTGAATGGCGGTGCTGGATCGAAGGGCCGAATGGCCTGCTATTGCACCTATTGTCTATGTATCTGTGTATCTATGTAACTTAACGCTTTCAGCACCACATGTCCGGATTGAAACAGGGCTCCGCAATTATTTGCCACAACTCTACAAATTCCACAAATTTGAAGTTTCATTTCCAGTTGCTTGGTGGTTGCCGTGTGCGGACATGGCGTCACAGAACGAGAAGCCAAAGCAAAGAAGTGAACTAACCGAACCGGAACGAAGCCGAAACGCCAAATAACCGAAAGCATACAAAGCCGAAACGCCAAATAACCAAAAGGATGAGACGGTTAAATGCAAACTAACGGAAAGGGCGAGCCGCCCAAAAGCCAACTAACCGAAAGGCTGCGTCGCCTAAATGCAAACTCACCGAAAGGCCACTATGCCGTAACGCCAACTAACGGAAAGGCTGCGTCGCCTACAAGACAACTCACTGAATGGCCGCTCAGCCAAAAAGTCAAAAAACGGACATTACGTCGCCGGGGGGCGGGACTTGTCAGCGATTGGTCCAGGCCCCCGCGTCCATCACATCACTGGCCGGTGGAGACGGGAGGGTCGGCGTCATTTTCCCACACCAGCCATACGTGACTGGGCACTCTGAACCCGAGCACCAATTTGTAAGCGGTCCGTGTGAAAGGACAGCACCTACCAACAATGAAGGCACTAGGAAACCAGCTGCCGCAAGCCCTTCCGACAGGACGGGGTTTAACTCGGCATTATAAATCAAAAAAAGAGATTTAAAAACAAAATATGACATGTATAATATAGTTCTAACATTCGGAAACCTGGTTAGTTAAGTGGTGGGATTATTTCCCTGTCCTGACTATGCCTTTGCTTTATCCGGTGGTTACATAAATTCCACCCCTCCCTCGCAAAGTTGTGAGATTTCATAAAGAGCACACTTGCATGAATAGATGCAAGCGGCATGTAAAGCGTCTCCTCCATGCGCGCAATACATGAAGCCGATGAAATGAGACAACTGTCACATCAAAGTGAGACACAAAATGCTGGAGTGACTCAGTGGGACAGGCAGCATCTCTAGAGAGAAGGAATTGGTGGCGTTTAGGGTCGAGACCCTTCAGACTCAGTCTTCAGGTCTGAAGAATGGTCTCGACCCGAAAGGTCACCCATTCCTTCTCTCCAGAGATGCTGCCTGTTCCGATGAGTTACATCAGCTTTTTGTATCCATCTTCGGTTGAAACAGTTTACAGATTATCTGGTGTTTTGTGCGTGGGAGTTTGCTGTGTGCGTTACGCAGGCAACCAGACAGTAATAAATAAAACCTGCTTCTTGTTGTCAAGGGGGGGGGGGGGGGGGGGGGGGGGGGGGGGGGGGGGGGGGGGGGGGGGGGGGGGGGGGGGGGGGGGGGGGGGGGGGGGGGGGGGGGGGGTGGGGGGGGGGGGGGGGGGGGGGGGTGGGATTGGGGAGTGGGAGGTGATAAAATTGTTTCTTGTCATGCACACTTGTTCGGGTTTACGGGCACTCCAGGCACACCACTCTACCCCCCCCCCCATGTTTTAAAAGCAATTTTACGTTGGCTGCCAATGCCCCGAGCCGTCTGTCACCCACGGGAACGCTGGAGCCGCCGGAGCTCTGAAGCCGGGCCGCCGCTGGAGAGCCGCTGGAGCGCCGCAGCCGGGCCGCTGCTGGAGCACCGCTGGAGAGCCGCTGGAGCGCCGAAGCCCCGAAGCCGGGCCGCTGCTGGAGCACCTGCTGGAGAGCCGCTGGAGAGCCGCCGGAGCGCCGAAGCCGGGCCGCCGCTGGAACACCCGCTGGAGAGCCGCTGGAGAGCCGCCGGAGCCGCCGGAGCGCCGAAGCCGGGCCGCTGCTGGAACACCCGCTGGAGAGCCGCCGGAGCGCCAATGCCGGGTCGCTGCTGGAACACCCGCTGGAGAGCCGCCGGAGCGCCAAAGCCGGGCCGCTGCTGGAACACCGCTGGAGAGCCGCCGGAGCGCCGAAGCCGGGCCGCTGCTGGAACACCCGCTGGAGAGCCGCCGGAGCGCCAATGCCGGGCCGCTGCTGGAGCACCGCTGGAGAGCCGCCGGAGCGCCGAAGCCGGGCCGCTGCTGGAGCACCGCTGGAGAGCCGCCGGAGCGCCAATGCCGGGCCGCTGCTGGAACACCCGCTGGAGAGCCGCTGAAGCCCCGAAGCCGGGCCGCTGCTGGAGCACCGCTGGAGAGCCGCCGGAGCGCCAATGCCGGGCCGCTGCTGGAACACCCGCCGGAGCCGCCGGAGCGCCATTGCCGGGCCGCTGCTGGAACACCCGCTGGAGCAACTGCTGGAGCGCCGAAGCCCCGAAGCCCCGAAGCCCCGAAGCCGGGCCGCCGCCGCCGCCGCCGCCGCTGGAACACTGGAGCTCTGAACGCTCGCCACAGCTCCGAGGCCACCAGCTCCGCCATTAGGCCTCAGCACAGACGGAGACGGTGACGGGGGACACGACAAGAAAAAGGTCGCATCCCCCCGAAGGCAGAGACTAAAACCTTGTTTCTCCCACCCTCCCCCCCCCCCCCCCCCCCCAAACACAGCCTAATAAACCAAAATTCTAACTAAAAACAGACACAAAAGGACGAAAAAAAAGAAAAAAACAGACGGACTGCAGGTGAGCCGCAGCTGCCACGCAGCGCCGCCACTTCCGGACATGTGTTGATAGATTGGAGCGGCTGTGCTTGTATACTCTGGAATTTCGAAGGAAGAGAGGGAATCTTATTGAAACAAATAAGATTATTAAGGGTTTGGACACGCGAGAGGCAGGAAACATGTTCACGATTTCGTGGAGTCCAGAAGCAGTGGTCATAGTTTAAGAATAAGTGGTAAGCCATTTAGAACGGAGATGTGAAAACACTTTTCCACAGAGAGTTATGAGTGCGTGGAATTCTCTGCCTCAGAGGGCGGTGGAGGCTGGTCTCTGGATGTTTTCAAAAGAGAGTTAGATAGAGCTCTTAGGGATAGTGGAATTAAGGGATATGGAGAGAAGGTAGGAACGGAGTGCTGATTGTGGATGATTAGCCATTGTAGATAAACCATCTACAGCCATGATCACATTGAATGGCGGGGTGGGAGATTGCAACCTTCAATGGTCCGCCCTGTTTCAACGAATGCAATCAGCCTGGCGTGCACAATCAAAGAAAATTAAATAGACCAAGTTGTCCTACAACTTCAGGCTGTGTAAGCCGTACGCTAGAAGAAGAAGACATTCAATGGCGGTGCCTACTCCTGCACCTCTTGTCTATTTTATATTGCACAGTTGCAGAAGGAGCGCTTTGCTCCTATATACAACTCATTGTGTTATGAAGGCAAATTTGCCATTCACTTTCTTCACTGCCTGCATGCTTACTTTCTGTGTGATGAACAAGGACACTCAGCTGCCGTTGTATTTCCCCTTTTCCCAACTTGACACCATATAGATACTAATTTGCCTTACTGTTTTTGCTACTAAAGTGGATATCCTCACATTTATCCACATTAAACTGCATCTGCCGTTCATCTGCTCACTCACCCAACCTGTCCAAGTCTCCCTGCATCCGCATAGCATCTTCATCACAGTTCACACTGCCACCCAGCTTTGTGTTATCTGCAATTTGCAAAAGTTACTTTGAATCCCTTTATCTATATCATTAACATATATTGTAAATTGCTTCGGTCTCAGCACCGAACCTTGCGGTACCCCACCAATCACTGGCTTCTATTCTGAAAGGGACCCGTTAATTCCTACTCTTTGTATCCTGTCTGCCAACCAATTTTCTATCCATGTCAGCAACCTACCCCCAATACCACGTGCTCTAATTTTGCCCACTAATCTCCTATGTGGAACTTATCAAATGCTTTCAAAAAGTCCAGGTACACCACATTGACTTGTCCATTTTCATAATTGCATCCTCAAGAAAGATTAGTCAAACATGATTTCCCCTTCGTATATCCATTCTGATTCCGACCGATCCTGCTACTGCTATCCAAATATGCCTCTATTACTGCCTTTACAACTGTCTGTGGCAGAATTATTTGTTCAGCCTCAGAATAAAAGGACGTACTTTTTAACATGAGATGATGAGGAATTTATTTCGTCAGGGGAATGTAAATATGTGGAATGCTGACAGAGATGGGTGTGGAAACGGCCAATGGGTATTTTTAAAGTGGAGCAAGACAGGTTCATGATTTGTAAGAGTGTGAATGGTTACGGGGAGAAGGCAGGATAATGGAGTTGAGTGGAAAGATACGTCAGCCATGATTGAATGTCGGAGTACAATAGTTGGGCCTAATGACCTAATTGTGCTGAAAGTACTTATGCATTTCGTGTTATTTTTAACAGCGCCCTGCAGTGGATGTACAGGGGTAATATAACCGTCACAGCACCCTCCAGTGGATGAACACCTGCGCCATCGAGACGCAACAGCCTTCACTGCATGTACAGTAGCAGTACATCGCAGCGTCATGGTTGCTGACGTTGGATCTTGATGTCTCAGTGTGTAACTCACAGCACGCTTAGATGTATATATAAGCCACGTAGAATGCCTGCCATATTTGATCTAGGCATTGAATATGAGTCAGGAAGTCCATAATTCAGCTTTAGAAACTTTGCTTTGGTAGCTTTTGCAGTATTGTGTGAAGAGGGATGTGGCTGTACGCAGATGGTGACTCACTCTCACACTGGGATTCCCCCTCTCCCCCCTGTCATTGTACAGTCTATCTGACTCCCTGCCCCCCCCCCCCCCTCCCCCCCCCCTCCCCCTCCAGGCCTTCGATGTCATCGTCCACCAGCCCGCGGCCGAGCCTCCGAAGCCAGGCCGCCACCGCCGCCGCCGCCGGAACGCCGGAACACCACCACAGCCCCCAGCCAGGATCGACCACGGGAACGCTGGAGCCGCCGGAGCTCTGAAGCCGGGCCGCCGCTGGAGAGCCGCTGGAGCGCCGCAGCCGGGCCGCTGCTGGAGCACCGCTGGAGAGCCGCTGGAGCGCCGAAGCCCCGAAGCCGGGCCGCTGCTGGAGCACCTGCTGGAGAGCCGCTGGAGAGCCGCCGGAGCGCCGAAGCCGGGCCGCCGCTGGAACACCCGCTGGAGAGCCGCTGGAGAGCCGCCGGAGCCGCCGGAGCGCCGAAGCCGGGCCGCTGCTGGAACACCCGCTGGAGAGCCGCCGGAGCGCCAATGCCGGGCCGCTGCTGGAACACAACCCGCTGGAGAGCCGCCGGAGCGCCAATGCCGGGCCGCTGCTGGAACACCCGCTGGAGAGCCGCCGGAGCGCCGAAGCCGGGCCGCTGCTGGAACACCCGCTGGAGAGCCGCCGGAGCGCCAATGCCGGGCCGCTGCTGGAGCACCGCTGGAGAGCCGCCGGAGCGCCGAAGCCGGGCCGCTGCTGGAGCACCGCTGGAGAGCCGCCGGAGCGCCAATGCCGGGCCGCTGATGGAACACCCGCTGGAGAGCCGCTGAAGCCCCGAAGCCGGGCCGCTGCTGGAGCACCGCTGGAGAGCCGCCGGAGCGCCAATGCCGGGCCGCTGCTGGAACACCCGCCGGAGCCGCCGGAGCGCCAATGCCGGGCCGCTGCTGGAACACCCGCTGGAGCAACTGCTGGAGCGCCGAAGCCCCGAAGCCCCGAAGCCCCGAAGCCGGGCCGCCGCCGCCGCCGCCGCCGCTGGAACACTGGAGCTCTGAACGCTCGCCACAGCTCCGAGGCCACCAGCTCCGCCATTAGGCCTCAGCACAGACGGAGACGGTGACGGGGGACACGACAAGAAAAAGGTCGCATCCCCCCGAAGGGAGAGACTAAAACCTTGTTTCTCCCACCCCCCCCCCCCCCCCCCCCCCCCCCCCCCCCCCCCCAAACACAGCCTAATAAACCAAAATTCTAACTAAAAACAGACACAAAAGGACGAAAAAAAAGAAAAAAACAGACGGACTGCAGGTGAGCCGCAGCTGCCACGCAGCGCCGCCACTTCCGGACATGTGTTGATAGATTGGAGCGGCTGTGCTTGTATACTCTGGAATTTCGAAGGAAGAGAGGGAATCTTATTGAAACAAATAAGATTATTAAGGGTTTGGACACGCGAGAGGCAGGAAACATGTTCACGATTTCGGGGAGTCCAGAAGCAGTGGTCATAGTTTAAGAATAAGTGGTAAGCCATTTAGAACGGAGATGTGAAAACACTTTTCCACAGAGAGTTATGAGTGCGTGGAATTCTCTGCCTCAGAGGGCGGTGGAGGCTGGTCTCTGGATGTTTTCAAAAGAGAGTTAGATAGAGCTCTTAGGGATAGTGGAATTAAGGGATATGGAGAGAAGGTAGGAACGGAGTGCTGATTGTGGATGATTAGCCATTGTAGATAAACCATCTACAGCCATGATCACATTGAATGGCGGGGTGGGAGATTGCAACCTTCAATGGTCCGCCCTGTTTCAACGAATGCAATCAGCCTGGCGTGCACAATCAAAGAAAATTAAATAGACCAAGTTGTCCTACAACTTCAGGCTGTGTAAGCCGTACGCTAGAAGAAGAAGACATTCAATGGCGGTGCCTACTCCTGCACCTCTTGTCTATTTTATATTGCACAGTTGCAGAAGGAGCGCTTTGCTCCTATATACAACTCATTGTGTTATGAAGGCAAATTTGCCATTCACTTTCTTCACTGCCTGCATGCTTACTTTCTGTGTGATGAACAAGGACACTCAGCTGCCGTTGTATTTCCCCTTTTCCCAACTTGACACCATATAGATACTAATTTGCCTTACTGTTTTTGCTACTAAGGTGGATATCCTCACATTTATCCACATTAAACTGCATCTGCCGTTCATCTGCTCACTCACCCAACCTGTCCAAGTCTCCCTGCATCCGCATAGCATCTTCATCACAGTTCACACTGCCACCCAGCTTTGTGTTATCTGCAATTTGCAAAAGTTACTTTGAATCCCTTTATCTATATCATTAACATATATTGTAAATTGCTTCGGTCTCAGCACCGAACCTTGCGGTACCCCACCAATCACTGGCTTCTATTCTGAAAGGGACCCGTTAATTCCTACTCTTTGTATCCTGTCTGCCAACCAATTTTCTATCCATGTCAGCAACCTACCCCCAATACCACGTGCTCTAATTTTGCCCACTAATCTCCTATGTGGAACTTATCAAATGCTTTCAAAAAGTCCAGGTACACCACATTGACTTGTCCATTTTCATAATTGCATCCTCAAGAAAGATTAGTCAAACATGATTTCCCCTTCGTATATCCATTCTGATTCCGACCGATCCTGCTAACTGCTATCCAAATATGCCTCTATTACTGCCTTTACAACTGTCTGTGGCAGAATTATTTGTTCAGCCTCAGAATAAAAGGACGTACTTTTTTAACATGAGATGATGAGGAATTTATTTCGTCAGGGGAATGTAAATATGTGGAATGCTGACAGAGATGGGTGTGGAAACGGCCAATGGGTATTTTTAAAGTGGAGCAAGACAGGTTCATGATTTGTAAGAGTGTGAATGGTTACGGGGAGAAGGCAGGATAATGGAGTTGAGTGGAAAGATACGTCAGCCATGATTGAATGTCGGAGTACAATAGTTGGGCCTAATGACCTAATTGTGCTGAAAGTACTTATGCATTTCGTGTTATTTTTAACAGCGCCCTGCAGTGGATGTACAGGGGTAATATACCGTCACAGCACCCTCCAGTGGATGAACACCTGCGCCATCGAGACGCAACAGCCTTCACTGCATGTACAGTAGCAGTACATCGCAGCGTCATGGTTGCTGACGTTGGATCTTGATGTCTCAGTGTGTAACTCACAGCACGCTTAGAAGTATATATAAGCCACGTAGAATGCCTGCCATATTTGATCGAGGCATTGAATATGAGTCAGGAAGTCCATATTCAGCTTTAGAAACTTTGCTTTGGTAGCTTTTGCAGTATTGTGTGAAGAGGGATGTGGCTGTACGCAGATGGTGACTCACTCTCACACTGGGATTCCCCCTCTCCCCCTGTCATTGTACAGTCTATCTGACTCCCTGCCACCCCCCTCCCCCCCCCTCCCCCCCCCCCCCCTCCCCCCCCCCCCCCCCCCCCCCCCCCCCCCCCCCCCTATGGAGCGAAGGAAATATGCAACGTTTCGGGTCGAAACCCTTCTTCAGACCCGGTCCGAAATGTTGGCTATTTCCTTCTCTCCATAGATGCTGCCTCAAGCCCTGTCCCACTGTGCGAGTTCACCCAAGAACTCTCCAGTGTTTAAAATCTCTGTGTAGCATCTCTGTCCCTATCTTCAAATTCCCACTTTGAAATAAAATACAATTTCGACTTAAACATTTCACAGCAGGATCGCCATTAGTCGATTCCTATGCATTTTCAATCATCGTTCAATTCGGTGTAATTTTCACACCTGGATGCTATAGGTTTTTTTTTTAATATACAGTGCATTAAAATATACCCGGTACTAAACGCACGAACATTAAGGTGGTTACTGATGTTACAAACGGTTATAAATGAATATAATTTCAAACTGAAATATGAGATTTCCGTGGGAAGAATATTTAACCAGAATATGATGAGGTCGCTGCAAAATGCTCACTTAAAACAATATGCCGTCAACTCAGGATTGTTTCTTAGCCCTCTGACAGGTGTTGCAATCTCACCTCGTAGCTCGCTGTTAATCGATTCATAGCTATTAATTTTCATTCCTGGTCCGCATCGAACTTCTCCAAATGCAAACTCTTCAAGTTACGCTTCTCGTGTGGTGGTAAGTGGGGGTCGGGGGGGGGGGGGGGGGGGGGGGGGGGTGCTAGGATAAAATACCATATATTTGCATTTCATATAGCGATCCTGCTGCGAAATTTTTAAGTCGAAAGTTATATTTTATTTCAAAGTGGGAATTGGAAGATAGGGACAGAGATGTTACACAGAGATTTTGATAGGAAGGAAACATTACAGCAGCTGAGTAAAATATCGGTCAAATGATAGGTTCAATGAAGATCGGGCGTGGGGGATTGGGGTTGGGGGGAAAGTATCTATAGCTTGAGACTTGCCTAAATGAGTATTGAGATGGATTATCATTCCACACCAAATTTCTTAGACAATAATACCTTTTATGCAATTATCACAATAGTTTGTTGGATATGGATCAACGGTCACTGTATGGTACATGCTTGTAAATTAGTAAAACAAATGTTCTTCTTTAAGTACTGTTGTTTCTGGGATGGGGTGACTGATAACAAATAACCTACATTCTATATTTTGTCATAATGTGGCTGAAACAATTGCATATTTTGTGATATTTGTTGAGATAGAAAGATAGAGGGGGTTCCTTTCAGAGCGTGTGGGTAGTCTGTCCATGGGTAAAGTTGCGGGGAGGGCTGGAGGGTTGAGTAGGAGGGGGTCGGCTGGGGATCATCAAGCTCAAGCGCGAGTCAGCGGGCGATGGATAACAGGACAGCGGGTGGTGGAGCTTACTCCATATGTCAGTGCGTGTAACCTCAATTGATCGCAATGACACAGGAGTAAGCTCCACCGTCCGCTGTGATGATATCCATCACCCGCTGACCCGCTCCGCTCTATGATTTTTGCTCTTGAGCTGGTCCCCTCATTGTTCAGACGGAGAGCACTGCCAGAGGTGAGCGGGCGGGCAGAAGGCGCTGAGATGGCAGTCGGTTCCGCTGTCCGGTGATGGAGGCCGCTCGTAGCATGCGAGCTGCTTCCCTCCCCGGCCACAATGTGGTGGCGCCCGGAGTGCCGACGCGGCGGTGAGTTAGTGAGTTACTGGCATGAACCCCGACCCTCTCCTTCTCAACGCTCCTTCCCTCCTCGCAACTTTACCCCTGGCTAGACTCCACACGCTGTGAAAGGAACTCTCGCTCCAATTGTCATGTTACTCACGACACGTGACTCATTTATAATTATTTATTTATATTTCTATGAACAAAATTTCCCAATTGGGCCCCGCACCTCCTAAAGCCGGCCCTGTACTGTACATCGCTCTTATTGGACCAGCCAAAGTGCAACACCTCGCAATTGAAAAGCTGATATTTTGCCCTTTCGCTGGCCCGCTGAATCCCACATCCAATTAGCATAAACCGTTGCATAACTGGCTGTGAATGATCTTAAACTTCTCCATAACCCGCAGTCAATGGTCTTGAAACTCTCTATAACCCATAGTCAATGAGCTTAAACTGATGTATAAACCACACTATATGTATCCCTCAGACTCAATCCCTGGCCAAGTGACACTCAGACTAACTTCATTTTCTGACTATTGTTCTGTTTCTGTACCGGCTTTGGAAATGTATCAAGTATCGACGCCAGAAATCTGAAATATAAACAGACAATTCTGGAAACATTGCAGGACAGGCAGGATCTGTGAGAAAGGAAACAGTGTCAATCATTTCGTCTAAATCATCCCATCAGAACTAGTGAGCACTCACAGCTCTTTCTGATTTTTTTTCTGTGGTTTAATAGTGTATGTATCTGTTTCTCAGAATGGATCACCTTTCTGTTCCATCCAAATGTTCACCATGCAGGATAAAACTAAATAGTGGGGGTGCAATGCTGATGGCGGGAGACCCGCTCACGGTCTGATCCATTAGCCGAGACGATTACTCACTCCATAAATTTCCCACTGTCCCACTATGGGAAACAAATCAGTTTATCTGTGTCAAGTCGACAATGAACGTGTCTAGAGATGATGCTCAAGAACAACACGCGAGCGCTCACTCGGTAAGTCCTCTGAGAACGAATCCGAGCCGATGCAAACCGCCCTTGTCTTTGGCAAATTTCTGCCATCCTAGATCGTTGAATTTCACTTTTCTTAGAAGGAAACCGACACAGGAAAAACAGTTAGGCACGTTGATCAGTCGCCACCTTCACAGCTTGTCGACCGTACTTAATTAAATGGAGTAAGGACGATCAGATGTGATGATAAGGAGGTTTATAAAGTATTAACGCCAGGGTTTCAGTAAGGCCTTTGACAAGGTTCCCCATGGAAGGTTGGTTCAGAAGGTTCAATCTTTGGGTGTTAATGGCGGAGTAGCAAGATGGATTCAACAGTGGCTGAATGGGAGATGTCAGAGAGTAATGGTGGATGGCTGTTTGTCAGGTTGGAAGCCGGTGACCAGTGGGGTGCCTCAGGGATCTGTGTTGGGTCCACTGTTGTTTGTCATGTACATCAATGATCTGGATGATGGGGTGGAAAATTGGATAAGTAAGTATGCAGATGATACTAAGATAGGTGGTATTGTGGATAATGAAGTAGATTCTCAAAGTCTACAGAGAGATTTGGTCCATTTGGAAAAGTGGGCTGAAAGATGGCAGATGGAGTTTAATGCTGATAAGTGTGAAGTGCTACATCTTGGCAGGACAAATCATAATAGGACGTACATGGTAAATGGTAGGGAATTGAGGAATGCTGTGGAACAGACGGATCTAGGAATAACTGTGCATAGTTCCCTGAAGGTGGAATCGCATGTAGATAGGGTGGTAAAGAAAGCCTTTGGTGTGCTGGCCTTTATAAAATCAGAGCATTGAATATAGGAGTAGGGAAGTAATGTTAAATTGTACAAGGCATTGGTAAGACCAATTCTGGAGTATGGTGTACAATTTTGGTCGCCTAGTTATAGGAAGGATGTTAACAATAGAGAGAGTACAGAGGAGGTTTACTAGAATGTTGCCAGGGTTCCAGCAACTATGTTACAGAGAAAGGTTGAACAAGTTAGGTCTTTATTCTTTGGAGCGCAGAAGGTTAAGGGGGGACTTGATTGAGGTCTTTAAAATGATGAAAGGGATAGACAGAGTTGACGTGGAGCTTTTCCCATTGAGGGTAGGGAAGATTCAAACAAGAGGGCATGACATGAGAATTAAGGGACAGACGTTTAGTGGGTAACGTGAGGGGAAGTTCTTTACTCAGAGGGTGGTGGCTGTGTGGAATGAGCTTCCGGCAGAGGTGGTGGAGGCAGGATCGATTTTAACATTTAAAAGTAAAGTGGATAGGTATATGGACGTGAAGGGAATGGAGGGGTATGGTCTGAGTGCAGGTAGATGGGACTAGGGGAAAACAAATGGTCGGCACGGACTGGAAGGGCGAAGAGGGCCTGTCTCCGTGCTGTAATTGTTATATGGTTATATGGTATTGGAATCTGAAGTAGGTTGATTACTTCTTAATGTTTAAGGCGAGATTAACCAAATTTAACTGGAAAAAATAGTATATTTCTACAAAGCCTGTTGGGTACATGAAATGAACTGCGATAGGAAGTAGGACACAATTGCAGCATTTAACATACATTTGGATTGGTACATAGATAGGAATGATTTAGAAGCGTGTGTGCCGAATGCGAGTAAGGGACATGTGCTTATGCTGCAGCTTGAACGGAATGGGCGTTTGGCCGACCGGTTTGTTATGTGCTGCTTGACTATCATACTTGTTTCATTGCCTGCTCAACTAGGGAAAGTGCTGAAGATCAATAAATTAGATTTATTGATTTACAGCTATTGTAGGCAATTATGTCTTTACCCTGCACCTTGAGCAGAGTTTTACGTGGGGCCATGTTACGCTCTTAATTACGACTCAGATCATGACAGCACACAATGGAAATCTCGTCAAGCGCACGTGAGATTCTCATACAAGTCGCTTTGGGAAACACTTTGGGCGAAAGAGTGAGCAGATGGTGGATTAGGAGAGCAGAGTAGAGGAGGAGATCAGGTGAGGAAAGAGATACTGAGATAGGATATGGAGCAGATAGGAGGTGATGGACGCAGAGGTGGTGAAGAATGGTGCGGGCAGAGAGGAGGGTGAGCAAGAGAAAGGATGGGGAGGACAAGTGCTTCTCTGATTCACAGCTCCTGTCGACTTTTATACCCAGTGACACAATGGTTACATGCAGATTTTTCATCTTTGAAATAATTCGTCAGTGATCACCTTTAATTTGCAAACTTTCAACCCTGTTTTCTACTTCCCAAGCTCATCTTTAATCTTCTGCTCCCTGTGTTGCAGAAAGCTGTGCTCCCATTTAGCCAATAAATTAGTGCAATAAACATAGAAACATAGAAACATATAAATTAGGTGCAGGAGTAGGCCATTCGGCCCTTCGAGCCTGCACCGCCATTCAATATGATCATGGCTGATCATCCAACTCAGTATCCTGTACCTGCCTTCTCTCCATACCCCCCGATCCCTTCAGCCACAAGGGCCACATCCAACTCCCTCTTAAATATGGTTAACGAACTAGCCTCAACTAACTTCTGTGGCAGAGAATTCCACAGATTCACCACTCTCTGTGTGAAAAACGATTTTCTCATCTCGGAACTAAAAGACTTCCCCCTTATCCTTAAACTGTGACCCCTTGTCCTGGACTTCCCCAAAATCGGGAACAATATCTAGCTGTCCAACCCCTTAAGATGTTGTAAGTCTCTCAACCCTCAGCGAGTACAAGCCGAATCTATCCAGTTTTCTTCATATGGAAGTCCTGCCATCCCAGGAATCAGTCTGGTGAACCTTCTCTGTACTCCCTCTATGGCAAGAATGTATTTCCTCGGATTAGGAGACCAAAACTGTACGCAATACTCCAGGTGTGGCCTCACCAAGACCCTGTACAACTACAGTAGAACCTCCCTGCTCTTGTACTCAAATCCTTTTGCTATGAACGCCAACATACCATTCACTTTCTTCACAGCCTGCTGCGCCTGCATGCCTACTTTCGATGACTGGTGTACCATGACACCCAGGTCTCGTTGCATCTCCCCTTTTCCTAATCGGTCACCATATAACCATATAACAATTACCGCACGGAGACAGGCCCTCCCGGCCCTTCCAGTCCGTGCCGACCATTTGTTTTCCCCTAGTCCCATCTACCTGCACTCAGACCATACCCCTCCATTCCCTTCACGTCCATATACCTATCCACTTTACTTTTAAATGTTAATATCGACCCTGCCTCCACTACCTCTGCTGGAAGCTCATTCCACACAGCACCACCTAGTAAAGAAGTTCCCCCTCACGTTACCCCTAAACTTCTGTCCTTAATTCTCATGTCATGCCCTCTTGTTTGAATCTTCCCTACCAATGGGAAAAGCTTATCCACGTCAACTCTGTCTATCCCTTTCATCATTTTAAAGACCTCAATCAAGTCCCCCCTTAACCTTCTGCGCTCCAAAGAATAAAGACCTAACTTGTTCAACCTTTCTCTGTAACATAGTTGCTGGAACCCTGGCAACATTCTAGTAAATCTCCTCTGTACTCTCTCTATTTTGTTGACATCCTTCCTATAACTAGGCGGCCAAAATTGTACACCATACTCCAGAATTGGTCTTACCATTCAAGTAATAGTCTACCTTCCTGTTTTTGCCACCAAAGTGGATAACCTCACATTTATCCACATTATACTGCATCTGTCATGCATTTGCCCACTCACCCAGTCTATCCATGTCATCCTGCAGCCTCCTAGCATCCTCCTCACACCTAACACTGTCCCCCAGCTTTGTGTCATCCGCAAACCTCGAGATGTTGCATTTAATTCCCTCGTCCAAATCATTAATGTATATTGTAAATAGCTGGGGTCCCAGCACTGAGCCTATCGGCACCCGACGTCACTGCCTCCCTTCCTGAAAAGGACCCGTTCACTCCTACTCTTTACTTCCTGTCTGCCAGCCATTTCTCTATCCACATCAATACTGAACCACCAATACCGTGTGCTTTAAGTTTGTATACCAATCTCTTGTGTGGGACTTTGTCGAAAGCCTTCTGAAAGTCCAGATATAACACATCCACTGCTTCTCCCTTATCCACTCTACTAGTTGCATCCTCAAAAAATTCAATAAGATTCGTCAGACATGATTTACCTTTCGTAAATCCATGCTGACTTTGTGCAATGATTTCACCACTTTCCAAATGCGTTGCTATCCCATCTTGAATAATTGACTCTAGCAGTTTCCCCACTACCGATGTTAGACTAACTGGTGTGTAATTCCCTGTTTTCTCTCTCCCTCCCTTTTTAAAAAGTGGGGTTACATTAGCTACCCTCCAATCCTCAGGAACTACTCCAGAGTCTAAAGAGTTTTGAAAAATTATCACTAAGGCATCTGCTATTTCTGGGGCGACTTCCTTAAATAAAGGCTGAGTCACTCCAGCATTTTGTGTCTATCTTCGCAATAGCGGACATGTTATTGCCTGATCATTCCTTTTGCCCTCGCATGGTTTACAATCTCCTATGCTTATATTTCCACCAGCTAGTATTTATTTCAAGTAACTTTAAAGGGTACCCGGACGTGGCACCGACGGACGAGAAGCCAAAGCAAAGTGGAAGCCAAATAACCAAATGGAAACAAAGCCGAAACGCCAAAAAAACGAATGGAAATGAAGCTGAAACGCCAACTAGCCCCACGCTCCTGTCTCCCCCT
The DNA here is from genome assembly GCA_035221665.1 of Okamejei kenojei. NCBI lineage: Eukaryota > Metazoa > Chordata > Chondrichthyes > Rajiformes > Rajidae > Okamejei > Okamejei kenojei. The sequence continues at coordinate 117,163 of JAVHYY010000122.1, forward strand.
TCTCACTCCCCTCTTCTCTCTCTCTCTGCCGTCTCTCTCCATTCTCTCTGTCCCTTCTCTGTCCAGGCCCGTACAAAGCTTTTCAAAAACGGGGGTGGCATGACAGGATTCCAAAACTTTTATGCGAAATAATGTGCATGCAGCACACATCGCAAGCAGGAAGCCCCTCACGCTTGGGTTCCAGGGCCCGCTTAAGGGCCCTGAAAGCTCTGGGGTGAATTCTGAGCCTTATTTTGGAGCATTTTGCACCAACTGTATGACCAATATTTCAGAAATAATTTTGGTTGAGTGAAGAGTTATGTGGGTGGAATGGGATGATTGGGGTCATTGTTGTATACATTTTTTTAAAGTTAATAATTGATTTCCTTGTTTTAATAATCAAGTTGTACTGTTGTAAAATGTTATGTAAAATGTTACAAAGGAGCATGCAAAAACTGCAAAATAAATACTAAGTTTTTGCAGTAATGAAAACCTTTTTTTAGAAAATGTTTTGTGTGCTGATTTGATTGCCTGTTAGTGTGTGCAGTGCACCTTTAATGGTCCCCCTGGCCTAACAACTTCACATTACATCAACCTCAACATGAAATAGTTCAGTTTTCCGAGAATGTAACTGTGCAAACCTACTCACCACTTTGTCCAAGTCATGGGCAAAGTCATAGTGAATGTGCATTAAGGCGAGTGCAGACAGCCTGTCGTTGCTCATGGAAGTCCCGGCGTAGTGATGCAGGCGACGGACACTCGTGTACACTGCATATATTGCCATTTAGCCATAAATCATGTTTTTCAGTTCCATTTTCCAAGAATGTAACTGTGCAAACCTAGTCACGGCTTTGTCCAAGTTATGGGCAAAATCATAGTGAATGTGGATTAAGGCAATTGCAGACAGCCTGTCATTGCTCATGGAAGTCCTGGTCTTTCCTTCTTTGCGGATGTGAAAACGTGTTTGGCCTCGTTGGCTGGATCAAAGTAAGATGCCGAGCAAGATCGCGCCCACTGCAAGCATGCCGCCTGAGGCGAGCATCTCTCTGCCTTTCAGGCTCATGTCCAAGGGTCCCGGCTACCTCCACAGTCAAATGGAGGGGGACAGGCGGGTTCGGCAGAGCGCTGTGGAGAGACTGACTGCCAACAAGGCCATGAACTTGAAGAGCCAGATGGTGAGGAGGTGCAAAGTGGAGCCCAATGGTTTGGCCAACTCTGCCTCCGAGGAAGGCAGCGGGGCCAGCAGCAGCATGAAGACTTACCTGGCCTCCGGCAGCCGCCAGCAGAGCGGGCAGCTGGGGCTCCCGCCTGACATTGTGCATCGCTCCAGCTCCAAGAGGCAGCTCAGGCCCAACTCGCTGGTCATGTACCGGCAGAAGTGTGAGTTTGTGCGAGGAGCGGCGGCCACCAGCAGCGCTCGCAGTTTCAAGGCAGCTGGCAACCTTGGCTGTTGGCTGCTGCCGGGCTCTAGCGGCCGGGGTGACAAGCAGCAGGGGATGGCAACAGGAGCAGCAACGTCGGAAGGAGAGAATTAGCAGAGGGTACAGAGGCTGTAGCACCCCAGGGTGCACAAGTAACCACACCAGCAGCACACCAGGGTTCACAAGTAACTACACGAGCAGCACTCCAGGGAGAAACAGCAGCCTCGCCAGCAACACCCTAGGGTGCACAAGTAACTACACCAGCAGCTCCCAAGGGTGCACAAGTAACCACTCCAGCAGCGCCCCAGGAAGCAACAGTCGCCACGCCAGCAGCATCCCAGGTTGCACAAGTAACCACGCCAGCAGCGCCAAGAGAAGCAGCAGCAAGTCGCCTCAAGGAGCCACTCAAGCGGCAAGTTGGTGAAGGCGGATCATGGCATTCGCACTAATGACATCAGCTGCCACTTCTCCCGAGCCTGCTCGGGCTTGGACAGTTTCTTCGAGCACTGCGGGATTGAGCCTGAGGTGTTAGGGTTGGGGTTAAGGACCACAGATGGGCTGTAAAATATTCTTCCTTCAATGCATGGATTTTAAACATTAATATATTAAAATGAATACAATAAAATCAATTGCACAAATGAAAAGTTGTCTGTCCAGTTTTATTTACAGATGTATTGGTCCGCTTTCAGATCCAATCACCATCTCTAACTTTTCACAGGGATGGATTCAGTGAGTGCAGACTGAACTCCCCTCCACCCCTCACTTCCCTTATTCTATTATTTCTTTCCACTTCCAAACAAAAATGTGGTTGGATTATTCAATTGATGATCAACCTGTGTCAATAAATGCTGGACCATGGTAACATATATGCTTAACCATGCACATTACACATTGATGCAAGGATGTTTTCTGTGAAGGACCGAAAATTATCATGACATGGCCATAGCATGGGTCGTTATTGCTATTGGCACATAAACACTCTCGCTTCCACATAATTTATCCACAACAAAATATACAGGTTGCAAGGAAATTTATAAAGGCATTTTATGATAATAGCTGTTAAAACCGACTACACCCATCTGACAGGTTAAACATTACACTAAGTGGCAAAAGATGGCCAAAGGACATCAAATGCAGCAAATGTTCTTTTGGCAATATGCTTAAACGTGTCAAAATGCCACATTACCAGACATTCAGATTAAATGAATGTGTTGTGAACAGCAATGAAGATACCCAGTTTGTACGCACCAGAATGATGGAACGCTGTTTCCATCATTCCCACTTCAGAATTATCTTTAAAATTACACCTGAAATATCTCCTGACCAAATTCGTGATGTATATGTTCGACTGTAGAAATAAAACCTGGATAAATCCAATGTATAGTTGTGAATGTTGCTCAATAAATAACTACAGTACTGATACTCCATATTAAGAGCATTGATTTGCCGTTAAAATAAATTCCATAATAACGTGTCAACAGTGGCAGTGACAAATTGGACACTGCGGTTTTAATGTTTCACGTGTTCACAATTTAATTAATCCATCTTTATGGATTAAAACAAATAATAACATTGGGAATTAAGACACATTTGACTGCATTCCATTATCAAACATTGTCAAAGTTCGTTCTGAAGACATTTCCAGCACAGTAGGGTCGGGGGGGGGGGGGGGGGGGGGGGGGCTGGGTGAATCAGTGCGGGATGGATAGATGGCGGTGGGTGAGGGGGGTTCAGAAGGCAATCGGTGCAGAATTGATGGATTGAGGCTGGGGAATTAGTGTGTGTTGGTTGTGGTAGGTAAAATTGTGAGAGGAGAGCGCGGGAGATGTCAGTGGGGGCATACGGGATGGATGGGGGGGAATCTGTACAGGATGGAAGGGGGGAATCAGTACAGGATGAATGGGGGTGGATCAGTACAGGATGAATGGGGGTGGGTCAGTACAGTGTGGATCGTGGGGGGGGGATCTGTGCAGGATGAATGGGCGGTTCAGTACAGGATGAATGGGGGATGCAGTGCAGGGTGGATGTGGAGGTGCAGGAGAATTCAATGCGAGGTGGATAGGGAGATCAGTGCAGGGATGAAGAGATGGGGGGGGGGTGGTAGTTGGGCAGGGGAGCACAGGGGATGTCAGTGAGGACCTGAATAGAGGGGGGAATGGGGATCAGTGTGGGGTGGAGAGAATAGGTCCCAGGATAAGGGGGGGGGGTGGAGGGGGGCGTACAAGAGAGAGGTAGAGGGGGAGGGGCAGAGGAGGTGGCGAGGAAGGAAGGTCAGCGTTCCTCGGACAACATCGGCATCATCGCCCCGCAGCCTTGGCCGTCCCTGTCCACTGCCAAGTGCCACCGCCAAAGGGGGAGTCAGTTGGGAACTGCTCATCACCGTCACCCTTCCTCCGCCAGCCAACAGAAAGGTGCGGGGCCGAGCGGTGCAGGTGCTTCAGCCTCGGCGTGCGGGAGGAGTTGTTTCGAAAGCGGTTGGCGTCGTTGGCGGAGTGGCAAGCAGCGGCCGCTGCGAGGGCTGACAGGGTGCATGAGGAGGTGGAGCCGCTGTCGCCACTGTTGCTGCTGTGCGGGGCCCGTCATTCACTCCGACCCTCCGTCACCCCACACTATGGCCGTCGCCGCTGCCGACCAGAAACGGGGGGGCGGGGAGGTGGGAGAGGAGAGGTTGGGGGCCGAGGGCCCGGCGGCGGGGGGTGCGAGTGCGAGAGCCCGGTGGGGGGGGGGGGGGTGTGCGAGAGCCCGCGGCGTGGGGTGGGAAAGGCAAGGGCGGGGGGCGAGGGGTCGGCGGGTGATGTGGACCCGACCTGAGCAGCGCCTGATGTCGGGTCACGGCCGCTGCCAGGACTGGTTTCAGATTCAGGCCTTCCCTCTTCCCGCCCCGCGACGGGAGAACGGTCTCCCGTACCGACAGCCAGCAGCGGACGGGACCCGCTGGCGAGGCTCCGACGGCGCGGATGGAGTCGATGGACCGGGCCGGCAGACACCCCACCCCCCCTCCCCCCCTTCCCCCCCCCCCCCCCCCCCGGAGAAACGGGAACTATTTTACTCCAAACCATCCCGCGGGTCGGGTTGGACCCTTTGGGGATAGTTTAACACCCTCGATATAAAACAAACCGATTCCCCCTCCCCGCAACGCAACATTTCACGCTCCCACTCGCGCAAACTAGGCCCGGGGCATCGAGGCGAAGCATTGAAACTGGCGGTGATCTGATCCCGCCCACTGCGCACGCGCGGAGAGACGGCGTCGCTTCTGCGTCTTTAGTCACCAGCTTCCCCTCACTGCGCCGGCGCGGATGGCCGCAAATATATTTTTTAAATTTCCTCTGAAAAAAAGGGGGTGCGGTCGCACCGAACGCACCCCCCCCCCCCTTCGGACGGCCATGCTGACTCTCCCCCTGTCTCCCCCTTCTCTCTCCCCCCTATTCTGTCTCCTCCTCTCTCTACCCCTCCTCTCTCTCCCTTCTTCTCGCTTCCCCCTTGCCTTGCTCCTCCACTTAAGCCAAGCGGCTATGGAAGTTGAGAAAACTGGCACTGACAGCAAAGATAGACACAAACATGTTGGAGTCCCGAGCAGTCTGTCCCCGCGGCCGGGGTGGGGGTCAGGGTAAACCGGAAGTGGCGGCGCTGCGTGGCAGCTGCGGCTCACCTGCAGTCCGTCTGTTTTTTCTTTTTTTTTGTCCTTTTGTGTCTGTTTTTAGTTAGAATTTTTGGTTTATTAGGCTGTGTTTGTGTGGGGGGGGGGGGGGGGGGGAGGGTGGGAGAAACAAGGTTTTAGTCTCTCCCTTCGGGGGGATGCGACCTTTTCTTGTCGTGTCCCCCGTCACCGTCTCCGTCTGTGCTGAGGCCTAATGGCGGAGCTGGTGGCCTCGGAGCTGTGGCGAGCGTTCAGAGCTCCGGTGTTCCAGCGGCGGCGGCGGCGGCGGCCCGGCTTCAGCGCTCCAGCAGTTGCTCCAGCGGGTGTTCCAGCAGCGGCCCGGCATTGGCGCTCTAGCGGCTCCAGCGGGTGTTCCAGCAGCGGCCCGGCATTGGCGCTCCGGCGGCTCTCCAGCGGGTGTCCCGGCGGCGGCCCGTCTTCGGCGCTCCGGCGACTCCGGCGGCTCTCCAGCGGCTCTCCGGCGGGTGTTCCAGCAGCGGCCCGGCATTGGCGCTCTAGCGGCTCCAGCGGGTGTCCCGGCGGCGGCCCGTCTTCGGCGCTCCGGTGACTCCGGCGGCTCTCCGGCGGCTCTCCAGCGGTGCTCCAGCAGCGGCCCGGCATTGGCGCTCCGGCGGCTCCGGCGGCTCTCCAGCGGCTCTCCGGCGGGTGTTCCGGCGTTCCGGCGGCCTGTTCCGGCGCTCCGGCGACTCCGGCGGCTCTCCAGCGGCTCTCCAGCAGGTGCTCCAGCGGCGGCCCGGCTTAGAGCTCCGGCGGCTCCAGCGTTCCCGTGGTCGATCCTGACTGGGAGCTGTGGTGGTGTTCCGGCGTTCTGGCGGCGGCGGCGGTGGCGGCCTGGCTTCGGAGGCTCGGCCGCGGGCCTGGTGGACGATGACATCGAAGGCCTGGATTGCCTCAGTACAGAGGGGGATCAAGTAGGGGAAAATGACAAAGACCTTAAGACTTTTGCCTTCCACCACAGTGAGGAGGTGCTTGGTGAACTCACTGTGGTGGATGTTAAATTATGTGTTTATTGTGTGTTTTGTTTTAATTTATTACATGTTATGACTGCAAGGTAACGAAATTTCGTTCAGACGAAAGGTCTGAATGACAATAAAGGAATCTGAAAGGTCCGGGGGTCGGAGTGGGGCGACGGCTCGGGGCATTGTAAATCTCTTTTAAAGCATTGGGAGGACATACATTCCCTGATGGGCCCATGACAAATGTGCATGAAAACGAACAATTTTATCTCCTCCCACTCCCCCTCCCCTCCCCTGACAAAAAAAAGCACGTTTTATTTATTACCGTCTGGTTGCTTACGGAACGCACACAGCAAGCTCCCACACACAAATCACCAGCATCTGCAAACTGTTTTAACCGAAGATGGACACAAAACACTGGAGTAACTCCGATGAACAGGCAGCATCTCTGGAGAGAAGGAATGGATGACGTTTGGTGTCGAGACCATTCTTCAGACCTGAAGACCGAGTCTGTAGAGTCTCCACCTGAAACGCCAACCATACCTTCTCTCCAGCGATGCTGCCTTTTCCGCGGAGTTACAGCATGTTGTGTCTATCTTTGCTGTCAGTGCCAGTTTTCTCAACTTCCATTGCCGCTCGGCATAAATGGGGGAGAGGGAGAAGGGGAGAGAGAGAGAAGGAAGAGGAATGGGGGGGGGGGGGGGGGAGAGAAGGGAGAGGTGAGGGGGGGAAGAGGGAGGGTGGAGGAGAGAGAGAAGAGCGGAGAGAAAGAGGTAAGGGGAGGAAGTAGGAGAGAGAGGATGAGAGAGAGGACGGGGAGAGGAGGAGAGAGAAGCGAGAGAGAGGGGGAGGAGAGGGAGAGGGAAGGGAGAGTGAGAAGGGAGAGAGAGAGAGGGGGGGGAGGAAGAAGGGGGAGAGATAAGAGGGGAGCGAGAAGGGGGAGAGTGAAATGAGAGAGAGGGGAGAGAGAAAGAGAAAACGTGAGAGAAAGAGAAGGAGGAGAGAGAGAAGGGAGAGGGAGGGAGAGAGAGAGAGTAGGGGAAGAGGAGGAAGCGAAGGGAGAGAGAGAGGGCAAGAGAGAGAGGGGGAGAGAGAGGGGGGAGAGCAGGGAGAAGGGGAAGAGAGAAGGGAAAGAGAAGGGGGAGATAGAGGAGAGGGAGAGAGAGGAGATAGATAAGGGGGAGAGACAAGGGAGAGAGAGGGGGAGATAGAGGGGAGGGGGAGAGAGAAGGGGGAGACGGGAGCGTGGGGGTAATTTTCCACACAAGCCATAGGTGACTGGGTTATCTGAACCCAAGCAGCAAGTTGTAAGTGGCCGAAGGTGCGCATCCCTCGGGAAAGCCCCCTCTCCCACGGCCAGCCTCCGCGGGCTGTGGGTCGGGTGGAGCAGAGATGTGGGACAATATTCATCCCTCCACAGTGATGTGATGGACGTGGCGGTCTGGACCAATCGCTGACAAGTCCTGCCCCCCGGCAACGTCATGTCTGTTATTTGACTTTTCTGTTGACCGGCATTCGGTCTGTTGCCTTGTACCTTTCGGGTAGGTGGCGTTTCGGCAGAGCGGCGATTCGGTGAGTTGATTTTAGGCGATGCAGCCTTTCGGTTAGTTGGCTTTTAGGCGTCCCGCCCTTTTGGTTTGTTTGCATTTATGCGACGCCGCCTTCCGGTTAGTTGGCGTTTCTGCTTCATTTCCATTCAGCTATTTGGATTCCACTTTGCTTCGGCTTCTCGGCCGTCGGCGCCACGTCCGCACACGACTTTAAGGTTACCTTCACAATGACACAATGTCTTACCAGGGATATGAAAACAATGGACCTGCTGTTTGCCAATATTAAGGAGGCATAGAAGTGCATACCCCCCCCCCCCCGCCCGCCCCGCCACTGAGGAGATCCGACCACAACCAGGTTCACCTCCAACCCAGTATAAGCCTATGATGCAGAGGCTGCCTGGGGGCACGAGGTCAGTGTAAACAAGTGTACAGACACTGTCTGGTGTTTAAGTTTGCTTTAATCATTAGTCATAATGGCACAGTACATGTGGTGCTGCCGCTGGAATCAAGGATGAGCCGGGACTGGACTGGAGCCCAGGCGGCGGCCGAGCGGACGGCTGGAGTCTGCCGCTGGAACCAAGGACGAGCCTGGGTCTACACCCAGGGCCGGGTTGAGTATGATATTGCTGGTGCTGCTCTACGAACTGGGTAGCTTCTGGGGCAGGGAATGGGAGTGAGGCAAGGAGGATGAGGGAAATGAGGATGCGGGAGATGAGGCAAGGTCTCTACCCTCTCCCTCTCTATCCCTCTCCCTCTCTACCACCCTCCCCCGCCCTCAACCCTCCCTCTCCACTCCTCTCCCTCTCTACCCCCCCTCCCTCTCTACTCCCTCCCCTCACTCTCTACCCTCTCTCCTTCCTCTCTACCCCCTCCCCCTCCCTTTCTACACCCTCCTCCTCCCTCTCTACCCCCTTCCTCTACCTTCAACCGCCCTCCCCCTCCCGCTCTACACCCACCACCCTCACTGCTCCCCTCTCTCTCTAACCCCCTTCATCTCTACCACCTCTCCCTCTCTACCCCCCCCCCCCCCCCCCCCACCAACCCTCTCTAGGGAATGGTGAGTATTGGGACCTATGGGTGAGTGGTGGAATATTAAGTTTTGGGACCAGTCCTCCCCTGTGTCGCGGTGCGCACGCCCCCCCCCCCCTTCAGCGTTGGGGGACGGGACCCAATGGGTCCCACTTGGTCTAAACCATACAAGCTTTACTTTTACATCAGACGGGAGTGGCTGGAGATGTTATTCAGATACATTGATTCGATAAGGTCATACACCTTTCCTCCTACACCGCAACAGAGAAGTTTGTAATAGAGCCCTTCGTGCCAAATAGAGTCAAATGCTTTCTCAAAGTCAATAAAACAGGCAAATATTTTCCCATTTTTTGCTTGGTGTATATGTTTTTCAATGCGAGTGTGGAGGGTATAAATGTGGTCAGTGGTACGGTGTTTTGGGAGGAAGCCAATTTGGTTTTTACTGGGAATGTTGTATTTGTTAAGGAAATCCTGCATTCTGTTATTTATGATACTGCAGAATAACATAGAAACATAGAAACATAGAAATTAGGTGCAGGAGTAGGCCATTCAGCCCTTCGGGCCTGCACCGCCATTCAATATGATCATGGCTGATCATCCAACTCAGTATCCCGTACCTGCCTTCTCTCCATACCCTCTGATCCCCTTAGCCACAAGGGCCACATCCAACTCACTCTTAAATATAGCCAATGAACTGGCCTCAACTACCCTCTGTGGCAGAGAGTTCCAGAGACTCACCACTCTCTGTGTGAAAAAAGTCTTTCTCATCTAACATCCCTAGGCAGCTACTGACACAGATGCCACGATAATTATTTGGGTGTAATTTGTTTCCACTTATAAATGGGCGAAATAAGCCCTTTATACCAAATATCAGGGAAATAACCGGAGCACAGTATGATGTTAAACAGCCTAAGCACTATGTCCTGCATCTCCGGAGTGCTGTACTTGAGCATTTCATTTTAATGCTGTCTGGACCACAGGCTTTCTTTGAGTGAAGAGACCTTATTTTTATGGTCAATTCTTCCAAAGTAATTGGGAAATTAAGAGGGTTTTGATAATATTTAATTATTGTTTCTAGTCTTTCTCTCTGTCTCTGTCTCACTCACTTTCCCTCTATCTGTCTCTCTCTGTCTCTTTCTCTGTATCTTTCTCTGCATCTCTCTATGTCTCGCTCAATCTCTGTCTATCTCTCTCCCTGTCTTTCATTAGCTTTCTTCACTGCCTGCTGTACCTGCACACCAACTTTCAATGACCGGTGTACAGGACTCGCTGTACCTCCCCCTTACCTAACCTAACCCCATAATAATCAGTCCCCTTGATTTTGCCACCAAAGTGGATAACCTCACATTTATCTATATTATACTGCATCTGCCACACATCTGCCCACTCACTCAACCTGTCCAGGTCACCCTGCAACCTCCTAACACCCTCTTCACAGTTCACACTGCCACCCAGCTTTGTGTCATCTGCAAACTTGTTTGTGTTGCTCCTAATTTCCTCTTCCAAATCATTAATATATATGGTAAGCAGTTGCGGCCCCAACACCGACACTTGCGGCACTCCACTCGCCACTGCCCGCCATTCAGAAAAGGACCCGTTCACTCCTACTCTTTGCTTCCATTCTGCCAACCAATTTTCTATCCATGTCAACACCCTATTCCCAATAACGTGTGCTCTAATTTTAGTCACCAGTCTCCCGTGCGGGACCTTATCAAAGGCTTTCTGAAAGTCTAGATATACAACATCCACTGGCACCCCTTCATCCATTTTACTTGTCACATCCACAAAAAAATCCAGTAGATTAGTCAAGCATGATTTCCATTTCATAAATCCATGTTGACTTGGACTAATCCTTTTACTGCTATCCAAATGCTCCATTATTACCTCTTTAATAATTGACTCCAGCATCCTTCCCACCACCGGTTAGACTAACTGGTCTGTAATTTCCCGTTTTCTCTCTCGCTCTTTTCTTGAAAAGTGGGATAACATTAGCTATCCTCCAATCCACAGGAACTGATCCTGAATCTAATGAACATTGGAAAATGATCACAAATGCGTGCACTATTTCTAGAGCCACCTCCCTGAGTACCCTGGGATGCAGACCATCAGGCCCAGGGGATTTATCATCCTTCAGTCCCATTAGGCTACCCAATACTATTTCTAGCCTAATGAAAATGGCTTTCAGTTCCTCTACCCATTTAGATCTTCTGTCCTCCAGTACATCTGGGAGATTGTTTGTGTCTTCCTTAGTGAAGACGGATCCGAAGTACCCGTTCAACTCCTCTGCCATTTCCTTGTTGCCGATAATTATTTCACCCGTGTCTGCCTTCAAGGGACCCACATTTGACTTTGCTACTATTTTTCCCGTAACATATCTAAAGAAGCTTTTACTGTCCTTCTTTATATTCCTGGCCAGCTTCCCCTCATACTTCAACTTTTCAGCCCGTATCGACCGTTTTGTTTCCTTCTGTTGTCCTATGAAAGTTTCCCAATCCTCTGGCTTCCGGCTACTCTTTGCTGTGTTATACATATTTTATTTTAGTTTTATTCTATCCCTAACTTCTCTTGTCAGCCACAGTTGCCTTCTACTCCCCTTAGAATCTTTCTTCCTATTTGGAATGAAATGATTCTGTGTCTTCCGGATTATGCCCCCCTCTCACTCTCTTTCTGTCTGTCTCTCTCCCTGTCTCCCTCTCTCTGTCTCTGTGATTCTCTCGGTTCCTTTCTCTCCCTGCATCTCTCCTATATCTGTCTCTCTTTTTTGTTTCGCTCTCTTTCTCTCTCTGCTTCTGTTTCTCTCTCTGCTTCTGTTTCGCTTTGTCTCTCCCACTCTCTGTCTTTCTCTCTCTTCTCTCTCTCTCTCCCTCTCACTCCCACCCTCTCACTCTCTCATGTCTCCCTCTCTATCTGTCTCTCTGTTTCTCCCTCTGTCACTCTCTCTCTCTTACTCTCTCTCTCACTCTCTCTCTCCATCTATGCATCCATATCTCTGTCTCTCGTTCTCTTTCTCACTCCCTCTCTCTATCTCTCTCTGCCTCTCTCTTTCAGTTTATCTCTCTGTCTCTCTCTGCCACTCTATAACTGTCTCTGTCTCTCCCTCTCTATTTCTGTGTCTCTCTGTCCCTCTCTGTCTCTCTTTAGTTCTCTGTCTGTCTTTCTCTTTCTCTCTTTCTGTTTCTCACTTTCTCTCCCTGTCTCTTTCTCGTTATCTCACTCTCTCTGTCCCTCTCTCTTTCTCTGTTTGTCTATCTCTCTCTCTCTCTCTCTCACTCTCTCTGTCTGTGTCTGTCTCTCTCTCTGTCTGTGCCTGTCTCTCTCTATCTCTCTCTATCTGTCTCTACCTCTCTCTCTCTTTCACTCTCTGTGTCTCTCTATTTCTGTCTCTCTGACTCGCTCTCTCTCTGTCTGTCTGTCTCCCTCCCTGTGTCTCTCCCTCTGCCTGTGTCTCTCCCTCTATCTGGCTGTCTCTCTCTCTCTCTCTGCCTGTCTCGATTGCTGTATTTCTCTGTCTCTCTCCCTCTGTGTGTGTGTCTCTCTCTGTTTCTCTCTCTCTCTCTCTCTGCCTCTCTCTCTTTCTCTCTCTGAATCTCTCTTTCTCTCTCTGTCTGCCACTCGCTCTCTTTTTGTGTCTCTCTCTCTTTCTCTCTCTCCCTCTCTATCTCCCTGTCTATCTGCCTGTCTCTCCCTCTCCTCAAAACATTCCAGAAGATTAGTCAAGCATGATTTCCCTTTCATAAATCCATGCTGACTTGGACAAATCCTTTTACTGCTATCCAAATGCTCCATAATTACCTCTTTAATAATTGACTCCAGCATCTTTCCCACCACCAAAGTCAGGCTAACTGGTCTGTAATTCCCCGTTTTCTCTCTCACTCCTTTCTTCAAAAGTGGGATAACATTAGCTATCCTCCAATCCACATGAACTGATCCTGAATCTATTGAACATTGGAAAATGATCACCAATGCGTCCACTATTTCTAGAGCCACCTCCCTGAGGACCCTGGGATGCACACCATCAGGCCCAGGGGATTTATCATCTTTCAGTCCCATTAGCCTACCCTCTCTGTCTTTATCTCTCTCTCTCTCTCCGTCTCTCTCTGCCACACTCTAACTGTCTCTGTCACTCTCTCTGTCACTCTCTCTCTCTCTTTCTGTGTCTCTCTGTCCCTCTCTGTCTCCATCACTGTCTCTTTCTTTCTCTCTCTCTCGGGCTCTCTCTGTCTCTCTATCTGCCTCTCTCTCTCTTTCTATTTCTCTTTCTCTCCATCTCGCTGTCTCTCTTCTCTATTTCTCTATTCTCTCTGTCCCTCTCTTCTCTCTCACTTTTTCTGTTTCTCTTGCTTTCTCTCTCCCTCTATCTCTGCCTGTCTCTCTCTTTGGTTATATCTCTCACTCTCTCTCTCTGCCTGTCTCTCTCTCTTTCTCCGTTTATCTATCTCTCTCTCCCTCACTTTCTCTATCTGTGTCTCCGTCTCTCTCTGTCTGTGTCTGTCTCTCTCTCTATCTCTCTCTTTCTCTCTATCTGTCCCTACGTCTCTCTCTCTTTCACTCTCTCTGTCTCTGTTTATTTCTCTCTGTCTCGCTTTCTCTCTATCTCTCTCTGTCTCCCTCTGTCTGCCTCTCCCTCTATCTGTCTCTCTCTCTCTGCCTGTCTATCTTGCTGTATTTCTGTCTCTCTCCCTCTCTGTGTGTTTCTCTCTCTCTCTCTGCCTCTCTGTGTTTCCTTTTCTATCTCTTTCTCTGTCTGCCACTCACTCTCTCTCTCTTTCTGTTTCTCTCTGTCTCTCACTTGCTCTCTTTCTCTCTCTCCCTGTCTGTCTATATGTCTCTCTCTCACTCACGTTGTCTGTCTCTATCTGTCTGTCTCTCTCTCTATGTCTCTCTCTGCCTCTGTCACTCCCTCTCTCTCTCTTTCTGTGTATCTCTCTTTCTCTGTCTGCCACTCTCTTTCTGTTTCTCTTTTCTCCTTCTCTGTCTCTCTATCTCTGTATCTTTCTGTTCCTCTCTTTCTCTCCCTCTGTCTCTCACTCTCTCTGTCTCCCTCTCTGTCCTTCCTCTATCTCTCTCTCCCTGTATCTGTGATTCTCTTGGTTCCGCTTTCTCTCCCTGCATCTCTCTCAGCCTCTCCCTCTATATCTCTCTCTATCTATGTCACTCTCCTACTGTCTCTCTGTCCCTCTCTGTCTCTCTCTCTCTCTGTCTCCATCTCTATCTCTCTCTGTCTGTCTCTCGCTCTCCCTCTTCCCCCATCTCTCCCTCAGTCTGTCTGTCTCTCTTGGTCTCGCTCCCAGTCTGTCTCTGTCTCTGTTTCTCTCACTCTCTGTCTGTCTCTCTCTCTCGCTATCTGTCTCTCTCTCTTCTCTATCCCTCCATCTGTCTGTCTCTCTCTCTCTCCCGCTGTCACTCTCTCTCTGAATCTTTCTTTCTCTCTGCTTGTTTCTCTATCTCTCCCACTCTCTCTGTCACCCTGTAAGCCTCTCTGTCTTCCTCACTGTCTCTCTCTCTCTGTCTTTTATTTTGCTGTTTTTCTCTGTCTCTCTCACTTGCTCTCTGTGTGTGTCAAAGTCAAACAAACTCTCTCAGTCAAAGTAAAACAAACTTTATTGTCATTTAGAAATACATCGATATATGCAATTCGAAACAAAATTCTGTTGCATTTGACTCCCAGTGCAACACGATAATAAACAGAAGGATAAAATGGATAAAAGGATAAAATGGATAAAAGAATAAAATAGACAATGGTGGCAGTCCATTACATGGCATTCAGGAATCTGATGGCACGTGAGAAGAAGCTGTTGCAGAACCTTGATGTTCTGCTCCTTATGCTACGATATATTTTGCCCGAGGGCAGCCGAGTGAACAGTCCGTGATGGAGATGTGTGGGGTCCTTTATAATACTGCTGGCCTTAGACATGCAACGTTTGGTTGCAATATCCCCGATTGAGGGGAGAGAAGTCCCGATGATTTTTTCCACTGTCCTCACCACTCTCTGCACGGACCTCCAGTCAGAGGCTTTACAGTCCCCAAACCAGACAGAGATACAGCTGGTCAAAATACTATCTATGGTGCCCCTGTAGAAAGTGGTGAGGACGGGATGGGGGAGGTGAGCTCTTCTCATCCGACGCAAAAAGTGCAACCGCTGCTGCGCTCTCCTAACTGTTGATGAGATGTTATTTGACCAGGTCAGACTGTTAGTGATCTGCACCCCCTCCACATCACTGTCATTGATGTGAAGTGGTGTGGGACTGTGCCGGTTTTTCCTTAAGTCGACGATGACCTCCTTTGTTTTTTCAACATTCAGGATCAGGTTGTTCGTATTGCACCAGTCCACCAGTTGTTTCACCTCCTCCCTGTAAGCCAGCTCATTGTCATCCCGGATCCACTGTTGTGTCATCTGCATACTTGATGATGTAGTTTGTACTAAACCTGGCACAACAGTCGTGGGTCATCAGGGTAAACAACAGTGGATTCAGGACACTCCCTCTCTCTGCCTCTCTGTCACTCTCTCTCTCTCTGGTTCTCTCTCTCGGTCCCTGTCCCTGTCTGTCTGTCTGTCTCTGTTTCTCTCACTCGCTGTCTGTCTCTCTCGGTCTCTCTCTCTCGCACTCTGTCTCTATCCGTCTGTCTCGCTCTCTGCCTCTGTCTCTCTCGCTGTCTTTCTCTCTGTCTCTCCCCCTCTCTCTGAATCTCTCTTTCTCGCTCTGCTTCTGTTTCTCTCTCTGTCTCTCCCACTCTCTGTCTCTCTGTCTCCCCCTCTGTCACTCTCTCTCTCTCTCTCTCTGCCTCTTATATCTAATCTAATATCTTCTACTCTCTCCCTCTCCCTCTCCCTTCCCTGAAGCAGGGTGTGAACCTGAAACGTCTCCCAGTTGCTTCTCTCCACAGACGTTGCCCGTCTGACCCGCTGAGTTACTCCGGCATTTTGTGTCCACCTTCAAATTTAAAAATAAACCGCCGGCGTGCAAGAAGAAGGGTCTCTGAAGAAGGGTCTCGACCCGAAACGTCGCCTATCTCCTTCGCTCCTTAGATGCTGCTGCACCCGCTGAGTTTCTCCAGCTTTTTGTGTACCGCCGGCGTGCAAGTTCTTCCTGAAGCCACGCCCTCGGATTGGCGGTGACGTCACGGCGCCGGGCGGGCGGGGCATGTGGACGTCACGGCGCAGAGCGGGCGGGGCGGGGCGGACGTCACGGCGCAGGGCTGGCGGGCGGACGTCACGAACCCGGGAGGGCTGGACGTCACGGCGCCGAGCGGGGTGGACGTCATGGTGCAGGGCGGGGCGATTGGACGTCACGGCGCAGGGCGGGGCGAGTGACGTCACGGCGCAGGGCGGGGCGATTGGACGTCACGGCGACGGGCGGGCGGGACATGTGGACGTCACGGCGCAGAGCGGGCGGGGCGGGGCGGATGTCACGGCGCCGGGCGGGGCGGGCGGACGGACGTCACGTCGCAGGGCGGGGCGATTGGACGTCACGGCTCAGGGCGGGGCGATTTGACGTCACGGCGCAGGGCGGGGCGATTGGACGTCACGGCGCAGGGCGGGGCGGGGCGGGGCGAGTGGACGTTTTCTCCGCTCTTGGATCTTTGCGGCTCGCTGTGGGTCGGGCGGATCACGGAGGCTCAGCGGCCCCAGGTCGGTGCAGCGCCGCTTCACATTCCCCTCACTCCCCTATCTTCCCCCCTCCACCTCCATCTCCAGGGAGAACCGGACCCGCTTCACGAGGCGAGGGGAGGGGAAGAGAGGAGGGGAGGGGAGGGAGTTTAAGAAGCGCTGGACTAGAGGGTGTGAGCTACAGGGAGAGGTTGAGTAGGCTGGGATTTTATTCCCTGGAGCGCAGGCGGATGAGGGGTAATCTTACAGAGGTGTATAAATTAATGAGGGGCATAGATCGGGTAGATGCACAGAGTCTCCTACCCAGAGTGGGGGAAATCGTGGATCAGAGGACATGGGTTCAAGGTGAAGGGGGAAGAGGTTTAATTGGAACCTGAGGGGTAACCTTTTCACACAACGGGTGACGGGTGAATGGAGCGAGCTGCCAGATGAGGTAGTTGAGGCTGGGAGTAGCCCAACGTTTAATAAAAACAGGTACATATGTAGGACATGTTTGGAGGGATATGGACCAAGCGCAGGCAGTTGGAACTAGTGTAGCAGGGACACGTTGGCCGGCGTGGGCAAGTTGAGCCAATGGGCCTTTTTTCACACTGTATCACTATGACTATGAGAAAGTGCTGGAGAAACTCAGAGGATCAGTCAGGTAACATCTGTGGAGAAGATAGACACAAATAGGGCTGGTGTAACTCAGCGGGTCAGTATCTGTGGGGTAGATAGACACAAAAAGTATTGGAGTAATGCAGTGGGACAGGCAGCATCTGTGGAGTAGACACAAAGTGCTGGAGTAAATCAGCGGGTCAGGCAGCATCTGTGGAGAGAAGGAATGGGTGACGTTTTGAGTCAAGACCCTTTGGTTTAGTTTAGTTTAGAGATACAGACACATTAGGGACAATTTAACAATTTTGCGGAGGCCGATTAATCTACAACCCTGAACGTCTGAAATGTTGGAGGAAACTGGAGCACCCGGAGTAAAAACCCACACAGGTCAAGGGGAAAACGTACAAACTCCACGCAGTCAGCACCCGTAGTCAGGATCGAACCTAGGTCTTTGGGGGTGAGGCACCAGCTGTACCACTGCGCCGTGCAGAATTATATAATGGTTTCCTCCGCCATAAACGCACCCAATATGTTCTAGTAATGTCCTGTTAGCCAGCTTGTTGACCCTCTGTTCCCCTCCTGCAGGGTTCAGAAGCCGTTGCTGTGGACGGAGAGACGGGGTCGTGAGCGGCCATTGAGGGCGGCCAGGGTGCCGGTGAACCCCACCACCCATCTGCTCGCTGAGCTTCGAGGGGCTGAGCTGTGATGGAAGACCACATGACGGGGCACAAAAAGGAGAAGCGTTATGAGTGTGACGTGTGTGGCAAGGCTTGGCAGAGCCCGAGCAGGCTGGAGATCCACCGGCGGGTACACACTGGAGAACGCCCCTTCGACTGCTCCGACTGCGGCAAGGACTTCACGAGGGCGGATGAGCTGAAGAACCACCGGCGGGTGCACACGGGGGAGAAGCCCTATGGCTGCTCTACCTGCGGCAAGAGCTTTGCCGACTCATCGGGGCTGTTGCGGCACCGGCGGGTGCACAGCAATGAGCGGCCGTTCACCTGCTCCGACTGCGGCAAAGGCTTCAAGTCGTTGTCGGAACTGAAGCTACACAGGCGCCTGCACACCGGGGAGCGGCCCTACACCTGCAGCGACTGCGGCAAGGGCTTCAAGTCGTCCTCGGAACTGAAGATGCACAGGTGATAATTCCGGTATTTATATCCCTTAGTCCGTTCAGTGAAAACACAGACAAAAATACTTTAAATCATCCTTTATTTCACCATGGTGCCCAGGTTTCTCTGTACTGCCCTGGGAAGCTCAGTGGATCGCGGAGAAACGCATGTACTTAAACAAAGGAATTAGCATATATATATATATATATATATATATATGTATGTATGTATGTATATATAGTGTATATATATATATATATATATGGCTGATACAGTGGGAGGTAACTTGCAAAGGGTGGTGATTCTAGATCAATAATTACAGTATCACATGGTTATACAGGTGCAGACAATCTTTCTACCCAATTACAATTATACACAGAATAATACATCTTAGCCAATTACCATAGCATTAAATATCACATGTTTTCCAGGAAAAACAATATCACAGCAAGAATAATGAAACTTAGCCAAATTTTGTCAAAATAAAGAAATTGAAACTTAGCGCAGAATACTTGAACCTTTGTCCTAAAGTATCCCCAATTCTACATATTGTCACAGGCGCATGCACACCGGGGAGCGGCCCTACACCTGCAGCGACTGCGGCAAAGGCTTCAAGTCGTCGTCGGAACTGAAGATGCACAGGCACCTACACACTGGGGAGCGGCCTTACACCTGCAGCGACTGCGGCAAGGGCTTCATCCGCTCCAGCAGCCTGCTGGTGCACCAGCACACCCACACCGGCGAGCGCCCCTACATCTGCAGCGACTGCGGCAAGGGCTTCACCCAGTCCAGCACCCTGCTTCAGCATCAGCGCACCCACACTGGGGAGTGCCCCTACACCTGTGTCCAGTGCGGCAAGGGCTTCACCTGCTCCGACAGCCTGCTGGAGCACCAGCGCACCCACAATGGCGATTGCCCCTACACCTGCGCCCAGTGCGGTAAGGTCTTCACCCAGTCCCATCACCTGCTGCGGCACCAGCACACCCACACCGGGGAACGCCACTACACCTGCGTCCAGTGCGGCAAGGGCTTCACCAAGTCCAGCAACCTGCTGGTGCACCAGCGCACCCACACTGGCGAGCGTCCCTACACCTGCGCCCAGTGCGGCAAGAGCTTCACCAAGTCCCATCACCTGCTGGTGCACCAGCGCACCCACACCGGCGAGCGTCCCTACACCTGCGCCCAGTGCGGCAAGGGCTTCACCCAGTCCCATCACCTGCTGTCTCACCAGCGCACCCACACCGGCGAGCGTCCCTACACCTGCACCCAGTGCGGCAAGGGTTTCACCCAGTCCAGTGACCTGCTGGTGCACCAGCGCACCCACACCGGCGAGCGCCCCTACACCTGCGCCCAGTGTGGCAAGGGCTTCACCCACTCCAACAGCCTACAAGAGCACCAGCGCATCCACACCGGCGAGCGCCCCTACACCTGCGCCTATTGCGGCAAGAGCTTCACCAAGTCCAGCACCCTGCTGGTGCACCAGCGCACCCACACCGGCGAGCGCCCCTACACCTGCGCCCAGTGCGGCAAGGGCTTCACCCGTTCCACCTATCTGCTGTCTCACCAGCGGGTGCATGCCGGCGACCATTCCGTCCCAAGTCCGGCGTGTGGAGAGCGCTTTGCTAGGGCCTCCTACGTCCTGTCTCACCAGCGCATGCACACCAGCGGCCAGCCCTACGATTGCCCGAACTGTGGTGAGGAGTTTGACAGCTCGCGGGGGTTGCGGCAGCACCTGCGGGCCCACGCCGGCGAGCGGCTGCTCCCAGTGAGGAAAGCGTTTGAAGAGAGCACGGTGGCTGCAGGAGCACCAGCGGTAGCACACCGGAGAGAGACCCTTTGAGTGTAGCAAGGGTTTCACCCCCATGTCCAACCTGTGATAGCACCGGCGTACCCACAGCGGTGAGTGTCGCTTTACCTGCCCGTCCTGTGGTAAGGGTTTCACCCGCCTTGACCACCTGCTGGCGCACCGGCAAGTCCACACAGAGCAGACAGCGCCCCTTCACCTGCCTGCTCTGTGGCAAGGCCTTTGCCCGCTCTTCCAGCCTGCTGGCACACCGCCACGTGGATAGGTGCTGTTTAGGTAGACACAACATGCAGAAAAGAATGGGTAACATTACGGGTCAAGACCCTTCTTCAGTCTCGGCCCGAAACGTCACCCATTCCTTCTCTCCAGAGATGCTGCCAGAGATGTAGTTACTCCTGCATTTTGTGTCCTTTTTTGTAAACCAGCATCGACAGTTCCTTGTTTTAAAACTATTCTGGTTAACCATCTCTGCACCTTCCCCAAAGCCACCACATCAGTCATGTAATGGAGTGACCAAAACTCTATGCAATACTCCAAATGCAACCTGACCAATGTCCCTTAAAGCTGCACATACACATTCCTCTCCTTATCTCATACCCTTTATCTCCTTATTTTCTCTTGCCTCTGTCACTTATTCCACTCATCTGCCGATGACCCCCTCATCTGTAAACATCATGTCAGTCTGATGAAGGGTCCTGACCCGAAATGTCACCTATCCATGTTCTCCAGAGATGCTGCCTGGGTTACTCCAGCACTCTGTTAAACATCTCCTATCCATGTTCTCCACAGATGCTGCCTGACCCACTGAGTTACTCCAGCACTCTGTGAAATGTCACATCCATATTCTCCACAGATGCTGCCTGACCCGCTGAGTTACTGCAGCACTCTGTGAAACGTCATCTATCCATATTTCCCACTGATGCTGCCTGATCCGCTGAGTTACTGCAGCACTTCCACATTTGTACAGTGTGGAAACAGGCACTTCTGCCCAACTTGCCCACGCTGACCAAGATGTCCCAGCTACACTAGTCCCACATTCCTGCATTTGGTCCATATCTCTCCAAACTTGTTCTATCCATGTACCTGTTTAACTGTTTATTAAACGTTGGGATAATCCCAGCCTCAACTTCTCTGGCAGCTTTATCCCCCATATCGCTTGATTCGGTTAGCCCTAAGAGCTAAATTTAACTCTCTCTTGAAAAAATCCAGTGAATTGGCCTCCACTGCCACTGTGGCAGAGAATTCCACAGATATACAACTCAGTCCTAAATTGCCTACCCCTTATTCTTAAACTGTGGCCCCTGGTTCTGGACACCCCAATCATCCGGGACATGTTTCCTGCATCTAGCCTGTCCAATCCCTTTCTATAAGATCCCCTCTCATTCTTCCAAATTCCAGTGAATACAAGCCCAGTCGACCCATTCTTTCAGCATATGACAGTCCCGCCATCCCGGGAATTAATCTGGTGAACCTATGGTGCACTCCTTCAATAGCAAGAATGTCCTTCCTCAAAGTAGGAGATCAAAACTGCACACAATTCTCCAGGTGTGGTCTCACCAGGGCCCTGTACAACTGCAGTAGGACCTTCTTGCTCCTAAACTCAACTCCTCTCACTATGAAGGCCAACTTTCTTCAGTGCCTGCTGTACCTGCATGTTTACTTTCAGTGACTGATGTACAAGGACACCCAGGTATTGTTGTACTTCCTGTTTTCATAACCTGACACCATTCAGGATAATACAGATTGCTGGAGTGCTCTAATTCTGCCCACTAATCTCCTAAGTTGGACCTTACCAAAGGTTTTCAGAAAGTCCAGGTACACCTCATCCACTGGCTCTCTCGTCCATTTTCCTGATTACATCCTCAAAAAATTCCAGAAGATTAGCCAAGCATGATTTCCCCATCGTAAATCCATCCTGTTACTGCTATCCAAATGTGCCGCTATTTCATCTTTTATAATTGACTCAAGCATCTTTAATGTTTTATGTGACATTCCTAACTGTCACTGTAGGTCATGTTGTCACTTGCGGGCAGAGCACCAAGGCAAATTCCTTGTATGTGAATACTTGGCAAATAA
Organism: Okamejei kenojei; assembly: GCA_035221665.1. Taxonomy (NCBI): domain Eukaryota; kingdom Metazoa; phylum Chordata; class Chondrichthyes; order Rajiformes; family Rajidae; genus Okamejei; species Okamejei kenojei. The sequence goes on from JAVHYY010000122.1 coordinate 138,954, forward strand.
ACGTATTCATTCATTCATTCCCCATCACCGATGTCAGGCTAACTGGCCTATAATTCCATGTTTCGCTCTCCTCCAATCCACAGGAACTGATCCTGAATCTATAGAAAATTGGAAAATGATCACCAATGTGTCCACAATTTCTGGAGCCACTTCCTTAAGTATTCGGATGTAGACCATTAGGCCCTGGGAATTTAACAGCCTTCAGTCCCATCAGTCAACCCAACATTGATGGGACTGTCGATTTCCTGCGTAATGTGAATTTCCTTCAGTTCCTCCGTCACCCTAGGTCCTCTGGCCTAGGGTGACTAGTGCATCAGGAAGATTGTTTGTGTCCTCCTTAGTGAAGACAGATCCACAGTACCTGTTCAACTCATCTGCCTTTTCCTTGTTCCCCATAATAAATTCACCTGTTTCTATCTTCAAGGGACCCACATTTGTCTTAACTAATTTTTTCCCCTTCACATACCTAAAGACATTTTTTATTATCCTCCTTTATATTCTTGGTTAGCTTACCTTCGTACCTTATCTTGAAATTGAAGCTGTACTAGAGTTGTAGAACTGTCGAGTCTTTCTTTTTGAACAATTACTTCCAATAAAATATATATTAAAAAAAACTGTTCTTTTTTTTCCATTGTGTTCATTACAAGATACATTTATTTGTCACATGTACCAGTTGAGCTGATCTGGTAACTGCAGCCAGTCCCGAGGCACGCAGATTGCAAACTTGATCATTATGGACAAATTGGGCCAGCCATGGACATGTTGTATAACTCTGACTATATGCAGATCTGAATGGGCTTAGAATGACCATTTAAGCAAAATTGCCCCCACTTTCCCCATTTTGATTCTTGAGATTAATATCCCTTTGATCTGTTAACAGCGTTAAAGTACTTATGAGGTAGAGTCAGGAAAGGGAACATGTTATTTTTTTTTAGTTTGCTTTAATTTGTTAGTTGATTGCTAGTTGACTGCCATAATTTCGGAAATGGTCTTAAAGTAACTTAACTGTTATAAAGCAGTAATAAGCAGTTTATGTCCAAACAATTTGGACTTGCATTATTTGCCGGGCTGCCAACTCTCACGCGTGAGCCTCACACATTTCATAAAATTCTCACGCTCTCACGCTGCTCACAAATTTCTCACGCTCAAAAATATGCAAAATAGAGAGGCCCACAGGAGCCGTTGGAAGAAGAGGAGGAGGGGGAGGAGCGACACCCGACCGGTAAGGATAAAAATCTAGCGCGGTGCTTGTTTTTTCAGAGGCCCACAGGAGCCGTTGGAAGAAGAGGAGGAGGGGGAGGAGCGACACTCGACCGGTAAGGATAAAAATCCAGCGCGGGGCTTGTTTTTTTCAGAGGCCCACAGGAGCCGTTGGAAGAAGAGGAGGAGGGGGAGGAGCGACACCCGACCGGTAAGGATAAAAATCTAGCGCGGGGCTTGTTTTTTCAGAGGCCCACAGGAGCCGTTGGAAGAAGAGGAGGAGGGGGAGGAGCGACACCCGACCGGTAAGGATAAAAATGAGAGTGCGGTAAGGATAAAAATGAAGCGCGGGGCTTGTTTTTTCAGAGGCTTACCCAAATCCATAACGTTCCATTTGGAGAAGTGGGTTTTTTTTGGGTTTTTTTGAGGAAGCCGCTGATTGGTGGAAGAGGACCCGAGGAAGCAGCTGATTGGGTGCAACCCCGGGTTTACAATTTTACATTTCTGCCTTCTGGGAGTTAGGGATTCTGGGAGTTAGGGATTCTGGGAGTTAGGGATTCAGTATTTAGTAGTAAAGTTTAAAGGATAAGTTTTTGTGTTTTTTTAATATTTAATACAGAGTAATTTGGGAGTAAGGTATGGCAGTAGAGATTGGCCCCGTGGTTTGTTCAGCCTGCAACATGTGGGAGATCAGGGATATGGTCGGTGTCCTGGTGACTACGTTTGCAGGAAGTGTGTCCAGCTGCAGCTCCTGGCAGACCGCATTGAACGATTGGAACTGCGGCTGGATTCATACTGGAGCATCCATGATGCGGAGAAAGTCGTGGATAGCACGTACAGTGAGTTGGTCACACCGCAGGCAAAAGGTAAGAGGACAAGAAGGGAACGGGTGGCCAATAGCCAGCAAAGCAGTAGGCAGGTAGTGCAGGAGTCCCCTGCAGTCATCTCCCTCCTAAACAGGTATACCATTTTGGATGCTGTTGAGGGAGATGGCTCATCAGGGGAATGCAGCAGCAGCCAGGTTCATGGCACCATGGGTGGCTCTGCAGCACATGAGGGGGGAAAAAAGAGGGGAAGGGCAATAGTAATAGGGGATTCAATTGTCAGGGGAATAGATAGGCGTTTCTGCGGCCGCAAACGAGACTCCAGGATGGTATGTTGCCTCCCTGGTGCAAAAGTCAGGGATGTCACTGAACGGCTGCAGAACATTCTGGAGGGGAGGGTGAACAGCCAGTTGTCGTGGTGCATGTTGGCACCAACGATATAGGTAAAAAAAGGGATGAGGTCCTACAAGGTGAATTTAGGGAGCTAGGAGATAAACTTAAAAGTAGGACCTCAAAGGTAGTAATCTCCGGATTACTACCAGTACCACGGGCCAGTCAGAGTAGAAATAGGAGGATAATGCAAATGAATACGTGGCTTGAAAAGTGTGTGCAAGGGGGAGGGATTCAAATTTTTAGGGCACTGGGACCAGTTCTGGGGGAGGTGGGACCGGTACAAAACAGGACGGTTTGCACCTGGAATGGAATGGAACCAATGTTCTTGGGGGAGTGTTTGCTAGTGCTGTCGGGAGGATTTAAACTAATGTGGCAGGGGGATGGGTACAAGAGCAGAGAGGCAGGTGGGTGTAAAATGAGGGTAGAAGCATTAGGTAGCAAGGTGAAAAGTAAAAGTGGCAGGCAGACAAAACCAGGGCAAAAATCAAAAAGGGCCACTTTTCAGCAAAATTGTATAAGGGGTAAGTGCGTTGTAAAGACAAGCCTGAAGGCTTTGTGTCTCAATGCAAGGAGTATTCGTAATAAGGTGGACGAGTTGAACGTGCAGATAAATATTAATGATTATGATATAGTTGGGATCACGGAGACATGGCTCCAGGGTGACGTAGGCTGGGAGCTGAACATCCAGGGATATTCAATATTCAGGAGGGATAGAGAGAAAAGGAAAAGGAGGTGGGGTAGCGTTGCTGGTTAGAGAGGAGATTAACGCAATGGAAAGGAAGGACATTAGCTTGGAGGATGTGGAATCGGTATGGGTAGAGCTACAAAACAGTAAGGGGCAGAAAACGCTGGTGGGTGTTGTGTACAGGCCACCTAACAGTAGCAGAGAAGTTGGGGATGGTATCAAACAGGAAATTAGAAAAGCGTGCGACAAAGGCAAAACAGTTATAATGGGTGACTTCAATCTACATATAGATTGGGTTAATCAAATTGGCAGGGGTGCTGAGGAAGAGGATTTTTTGGAATGTATGCGGGATAGTTATCTAAATCAACATGTACAGGAACCAACGAGAGAGCAGGCTATTTTAGACTGGGTTTTGAGTAATGAGGAAGGGGTAATTAGCCGTCTTGTTTGTACGTGCCCCCTTGGGCAAGAGTGACCATAATATGGTTGAGTTCTTCATTAGGATGGAGAGTGACATTGTTAATTCAGAAACAATGGTTCTGAACTTAAAGAAAGGTAACTTTGAGGGTATGAGACGTGAATTGGCCAAGATTGACTGGCAATTAATTCTAAAAGGGTTGACGGTGGATATACAATGGAAGACATTTAAAGACTGCATGGATGAACTACAAAAATTGTTCATCCCAGTTTGGCAAAAGAATAAATCGGGGAAGGTAGTGCATCCGTGGATAACAAGGGAAATCAGGGATAGTATCAAAGCAAAGGATGATGCGTACAAAGTAGCCAGAAAAAGCAGCATACCAGAGGACTGGGAGAAATTCAGAGACCAGCAGAGGAGGACAAAGGGCTTAATTAGGAAAGGAAAAATAGATTATGAAAGGAAACTGGCAGGGAACATAAAAACTGACTGCAAAAGTTTTTATAGATATGTGAAGAGAAAGAGGTTAGTTAAAACAAATGTAGTCCCTTGCAGTCAGAAACAGGTGAGTTGATCATGGGAACAAGGATATGGCGGACCAATTGAATAACTACTTTGGTTCCGTCTTCACTAAGGAAGACATAAATAATCTGCCTGAAATAGCAGGGGACTGTGGGTCAAAGGAGGAATTGAGTGAAATCCAGGTCAGTCGGGAAGTGGTGTTGGGTAAATTGAATAGATTAAAGGCCGATAAATCCCCAGGGCCAGATAGGCTGCATCCCAGAGTACTTAAGGAAGTAGCTCAGGAAATAGTGGATGCATTAGTGATAATCTTTCAAAACTCTTTAGATTCTGGAGTAGTTCCTGAGGATTGGCTGGTAGCAAATGTAACCCCTCTTTTTAAGAAGGGAGGGAGAGAGAAAACGGGGAATTACAGACCAGTTAGTCTAACATCGTAGTGGGAAACTGCTAGAGTCAGTTATTAAAGATGGGATAGCAGCACATTTGGAAAGTGGTGAAATCATTGGACAAAGTCAGCATGGATTTACGAAAGGTAAATCATGTCTGACGAATCTTGTGGAATTTTTCGAGGATGTAACTAGTAGCGTGGATAAGGGAGAACCAGTGGATGTGGTATATCTGGACTTCCAGAAGGCTTTCGACAAGGTCCCACATAAGAGATTAGTATACAAACTTAAAGCATACGGTATTAGGGGTTCAGTATTGATGTGGATAGAGAACTGGCTGGCAAACAGGAAGCAAAGAGTAGGAGTAAAACGGGTCCTTTTCACAATGGCAGGCAGTAACTAGTGGGGTACCGCAGGCTCAGTGCTGGGACCCCAGCTATTTACAATATATATTAATGATCTGGATGAGGGAATTGAAGGCAATATCTCCAGGTTTGCGGATGACACTAAGCTGGGGGGCAGTGTTCGCTGTGAGGAGGATGCTAGGAGACTGCAAGGTGACTTGGATAGGCTGGGTGAGTGGGCAAATGTTTGGCAGATGCAGTATAATGTGGATAAATGTGAGGTTATCCACTTTGGTGGCAAAAACAGGAAAGCAGACTATTATTTAAATGGTGGCCGATTAGGAAAAGGGGAGATGCAGCGAGACCTGGGTGTCATGGTACACCAGTCATTGAAAGTAGGCATGCAGGTGCAGCAGGCAGTGAAAAAAGCAAATGGTATGTTAGCTTTCATAGCAAAAGGATTTGAGTACAGGAGCAGGGAGGTTCTACTTCAGTTGTACAGGGTCTTGGTGAGACCACACCTGAGTATTGCGTGCAGTTTTGGTCTCCAAATCTGAGGAAGGACATTATTGCCATAGAGGGAGTGCAGAGAAGGATCACCAGACTGATTCCTGGGATGTCAGGACTGTCTTATGAAGAAAGACTGGATAGACTCGGTTTATACTCTCTGGAATTTAGGAGATTGAGAGGGGATCTTATAGAAACATACAAAATTCTTAAGGGGTTGGACAGGCTAGATGCAGGAAGATTGTTCCCGATGTTGGGGAAGTCCAGGACAAGGGGTCACAGCTTAAGGATAAGGGGGAAATACTTTAAGACCGAGATGAGAAAGACTTTTTTCACACAGAGAGTGGTGAGTCTCTGGAACTCTCTGCCACAGAGGGTAGTTGAGGCCAGTTCATTGGCTATATTTAAGAGTGAGTTGGATGTGGCCCTTGTGGCTAAGGGGATCAGAGGGTATGGAGAGAAGGCAGGTACGGGATACTGAGTTGGATGATCAGCCATGATCATATTGAATGGCGGTGCAGGCTCGAAGGGCTGAATGGCCTACTCCTGCACCTAATTTCTATGTTTCTATGTTTCTATTCCATTGTAGCTCTTGCTGTATGTTTAGGGTCATTGTCCTGCTGGAATGTGAACCTCCGCCCCAGTCTCAAGTCTTTTGCAGACTCTAACAGGTTTTCTTCCAAGATTGCCCTGTTTTTGGCTCCATCCATCTTCCCATCAACTCTGACCAGCTTCCCTGTCCCTGCTGAAGAAAAGCATCCCCACAGCATGATGCTACCACCACCATGTTTCACAGTGAGGATGGTGTGTTCAGGGTGATGTGCAGTGTTAGTTTTCCGCCACACATAGCGTTTTGCATTTAGTCCAGAAACTTCAATTTTGGTCTCATCAGACCAGAGCACCTTCCTCCACCTGTTTGCTGTGTCCCCCAAATGGCTTGTGGCAAACTGCAAACGGGACTTCTTATGGCTTTGTTTCAACAATGGCTTTCTTCTTGCCACTCTTCCATAAAGGCCCGATTTGTGAAGTGCACGACTAATAGTTGTCCTGTGGACAGATTCTCCCACCTGAGCTGTGGATCTCTGCAGCTCCTCCAGAGTTACCATGGGCCTCTTGGCTGCTTCTCTGATCAATGCTCTCCTTGCCCAGCCTGTCAGTTTAGGTGGACGGCCATGTCTTGGCAGGTTTGCAGTTGTGCCATACTCTTTCCATTTTTGGATGATGGATTGAACAGTGCTCCATGAGATGTTCAAAGATTGGGATATTTTTTTTATAACCTAACCCTGCTTTAAACTTCTCCACAACTTTATGCCTGACCTGTCTGGTGTGTTCCTTGGGCTTCATGATGCTGTTTTGTTCACTAATGTTCTCTAACAAACCTCTGAGGCCGTCACAGAACAGCTGTATTCATACTGAGATTAGATTACACACAAATGGACTCTATTTACTAATTAGGTGACTTCTGAAGGCAATTGGTTGCATTGGATTTTATTTAGGGGTATCAGAGTAAAGGGGGGCTGAATACTTTTGCACGCCACACTTTTCAGTTTGTTATTTGTAGAAAAATTTGAAAACCATGCTCCTCCCGACAACAGTCTGAATGAAGAAGGGTCTCGACTAAATGTCGCCTATTTCCATCACTCCATTAATGCTGCCTCACCTGCTGAGTTTCTCCAGCATTTTTGTCTACCCATTCACACAAGTTCAGTTATCCCACTTTCCTCACCCACTCCCTGCACATTAGGGGCAATTTTACAGAGACATGTTAACCTACAAAGCCAATGTGTCTTTGGGATGTGGAAGGAAACCCACATGCTTGCAGGGAGAATGTGCAAATTCAACACAGACAGTGTCCGAGAACAGGATCGAACACAGATCTCTGGCGTGTGAGGCAGCAAGTCCACCAGCTGTGCCACTATATTTTATTTTCCATCACGCAAAAAATTATACGCTGATAACTTTGGTTACTAAAAAAAAAGAAACTATCCATTTTCAGTCTTAATTCTCTAAGTGATGCAATGTCCCCCTTTACAGCTTACTGTATGTTTTAATTCAGCTCAAGGCTATTGGGGCGGTATATTGGCCATAAATTTGCTACCTAAAAGTGCCAGAGGACCTGGAATTGATCCTGAATATGGGTGCTGTCTGTATGGAGTTTTGTTTTTCTCGTTTATAACATTGTTTACAGAGTACTATGTTTACATATTCTGTTGTGCTGCTGCAAATAAGGTTTCTGTGACGGCCTTTTTGTTAGAGAACATTGTTCCAACTGGGATGTGAGAAAATAAAACACTCTTGACTTACGTCACTGATGTGTGGGATAGAACTAGAGTACGGGTGATCGGTCGTCGGTGTGGACTCGGTGGGCTGAAGGGCCTGTTTCCACCCTGTATCTTTAAATTAAACTAAAAACACTAAAACCAGAGGAAATGTAAAGAAGGGTTTCTACCCGAAACGTCACCCAATGTTTTCTATCCAGAGACACTGGCTGCTTCAAAAACAGGAGCAATCTTGGAAGAAAACCTGTTAGAGTCTGCAAAAGACTTGAGACTGGGGCGGAGGTTCACCTTCCAGCAGGACAACAACCCTAAACATACAGCCAGAGCTACAATGGAATGGTTTAGATCAAAGCATATTCATGTGTTAGAATGGCCCAGTCAAAGTCCAGACCTAAATCCAATTGAGAATCTCTGGCAAGACTTGAAAATTGCTGTTCACTGACGATCTCCATCCAATCTGACTGAGCTTGAGCTATTTTGCAAAGAAGAATGGGCAAAAATTTCAGTCTGTAGATGTGCAAAGCTGGTAGAGACATACCCCAAAAGACTTGCAGCTGTAATTACAGCGAAAGGTGGTTCTACAAAGTATTGACTCAGGGGGGCAGAATACTTTTGCATGCCACACTTTTCAGTTTTTTATTTGTAATAAAATTTGGAAACCATGTATCATTTTCGTTCCACTTCACAATTATGCACCACTTTGTGTTGGTCTATCACATAAAATCCCAATAAAATACATTTACATTTGTGCTTGTAACATGACAAAATGTGGAAAGGTTCAAGGGGTATGAAAACCTTTGCAAGCCACTGTACATGAAATTGGAGAAGCCAATGTTCATACCGCTGGGGTGTAAACTACCCAAGCAAAATATGAGGTACTGTTCCTCCAAATTGCGGTGGGCCTCACTCTGGCCATGGAGGAGGCCCAGGACAGAAAGGTCGGATTCGGAATGGGAGGGGGAGTTGAAGTGCTGAACCATCTGGAGATCAGTTTGGTTATTGCGAACTGAGTGGAGGTGTTGTGTGACGCGATCGCCAAGCCTGCGCTTGGTTTCACCGAGGTTGATCATACGCTGAATAACCATATTTTTTGTTTGGAAGTGGAAAGAGATCATAGAAATTGCATTCATTGCAACGTGTAAAAAGAGATGAGATACTGTATTGTAATTTTGCTGCTTGTCATTGTGGTATATATCATGTCTTGATTGGTGAATATGTTTAGTTTGTGACTTTATTTGAAGCAGAAATAACATGTGAATGCTTCATTGACCATAATTCCGACTGGTAACAATGCACTTTGTCCAAGCACATTATCGCACGCGTCATGCAAGCCGTCTTAAATGACAAATAAATATCAGGTGTTCCATAACGTGCTATAATGTCTTTAAATACTTTTTGATTTAACATCCACTCCGTGTGATCATTGAATTTACGAGATCTAGCATGTGCCACCCTATTAAATCTACATGGCAAGTAAGCAGCTGAGATCCAAATTCTCCTGTCTATACACCAATTGCAAATGAGATTAGCTAAAGTATCACAGGATACTGATTTGTTTCCACCCATGTGGATAATGAAGTAGATTCTCAAAGTCTACAGAGAGATTTGGGCCATTTGGAAAAGTGGGCTGAAAGATGGCAGATGGAGTTTAATGCTGATAAGTGTGAAGTGCTACATCTTGGCAGGACAAATCAAAATAGGACGTACATGGTAAATGGTAGGGAATTGAGGAATGCTGTGGAACAGAGGGATCTAGGAATAACTGTGCATAGTTCCCTGAAGGTGGAAATCGCATTGTAGATAGGGTGGTAAAGAAAGCCTTTGGTGTTGCTGGCCTTTATAAATCAGAGCATTGAATAAAAGGAGTAGGGAAGTAATGTTAAAATTGTACAAGGCATTGGTAAGACCAATTCTGGAGTATGGTGTACAATTTTGGTCGCCTAGTTATAGGAAGGATGTCAACAAAATAGAGAGAGTACAGAGGAGATTTACTAGAATGTTGCCAGGGTTCCAGCAACTATGTTACAGAGAAAGGTTTGAACAAGTTAGGTCTTTATTCTTTGTAGCGCAGAAGGTTAAGGGGGGACTTGATTGAGGTCTTTAAAATGATGAAAGGGATAGACAGAGTTGACGTGGATAAGCTTTTCCCATTGAGGGTAGGGAAGATTCAAACAAGAGGGCATGACATGAGAATTAAGGGACAGAAGTTTAGGGGTAACGTGAGGGGGAACTTCTTTACTCAGAGGGTGGTGGCTGTGTGGAATGAGCTTCCAGCAGAGGTGGTGGAGGCAGGATCGATTTTAACATTTAAAAGTAAAGTGGATAGGTATATGGACGTGAAGGGAATGGAGGGGTATGGTCTGAGTGCAGGTAGATGGGACTAGGGGAAAACAAATGGTCGGCACGGACTGGAAGGGCCGAGAGGGCCTGTCTCCATGCTGTAATTGTTATATGGTTATGTAATTAATACATGCCACTGCCATAGTGTTATTCATTTGAAGTCCATTTGAACCTTCTTGGTTTAGTCCTAGGCTTTTCCATAGTGAAACCTAGAGAGTTGTAGAAAAATAAAGTACACCAAAAAAACACCATGAGCAAATTTGCACTTACCCGAGAGGTTTTTAAACTTACCGCTGGGGGAGCCGCGATCCCCCAGCCAGTCCATGCGCCATGCGTTGATGTATTTGACGTGCATGCAGACTGGTGGGCTCATCACGTAGTCACTCACGTGACTTTGATATAAAATTGGTTAGCAGACAGGAAACAAAGAGTAGGAATTAACGGGTCCCTTGCAAAATGCCACGCTGTCACTAGTGGGGTACCGCAAGGCTTGGTGCTAGGACCACAGCTATTTACAATATACATCAATGATTTGGATGAAGGGATTCAAAGTAACATTAGCAAATTTTGCAGATGACACAAAGATGGGTGGCAGTTGGAAACTGTGAGGATGATGCTATGAGAATGCAGGGTGACTTAGACAGGTTGGGGGAGTGGGCAGATTAAGTTTAATGTGGATAAATGTGAGGTTACCAACTTTGGTATAAAAAACAGGAAAGCAGATGATTATCTAAAGGTGTCAAGTTGGGAAAAGGGAAGTACAAAGGGGCCTGGAGGTCCTTGTTCATCAGTCTATGAAAATAAGCATGTAGGTACAGCAGGCAGTGAAGAAAGCGAATGGCACGTTGGTCTTCATAACAAGAGGACTTGAGTATAAGAGCAAAGAGGTCCTTCTGCAGTTGTATACGGCCCCAGTGAGACCACACCTGGAGTATTGTGTGCAGTTTTGATTCCCTAATTTGAGGAAGGACATTCTTGCGATTAAGGAAGTGCAGCGCAGGTTTACAAGGTTAATTCCCGGAATGGCGGGAATGTCATATGCTGAGAGAATGGAGCGGCTGGGCTTGTACACTCTGGAGTTTAGAAGGATGAGAGGGGATCTTATTGAAACATATAACATTGTTAAGGGTTTAGAGGCAGGAAACATGTTCCCGATGTTGGGGGAGTCCAATTCCAGTGGCCAGAGTTTAAGAATAAGGGGTAAGCCATTTAGAACTGAGACGAGGAAACGCTTTTCTCACAGAGAGTTGTGGAATCTGTGGAATTCTTTGCCTCAGCGGGCGGTGGAGGCCGGTTCTCTGGATACTTTCAAGAGAGAGCTAGATAGGGCTCTTATAGATAGTAGAGTCAGGGGATATGGGGAGAAGGCAGGAATGGCCTACTCCTGAACCTATTGTCTATTATCTATTGTGTAAGGACAGGTGTTGCATCTCCTGTGGTTGCAGGGGAAATTGTGTGATGTGCTTGCTTAGATCCAGGAGTTATGCTCAAGACAAGGGTCTTGTGCTGTAAGCCAAGGTTCAGTGAAAATCCCCAAGGTGTTACACTCAAAGTTTCTGTGTAACTGACAGATATTTTTAAGAAGACAAAACTCCTGTGTAGCATGCAGCCATTAGTGAATAACACAGCATTTTACTTTGGAGTCAGGTGAGTGACTACGTGAAGAAGGCCGTCAGTCCGCATGCTCGCCATTACGTCTGAAGCATGCGCCAACGATTGACTGGCAGGCGCATCGCTCCTTCCAGCGGTAAGTTTAAAAACCTCAGGTAAGTGTTTTTAAAACTACTCTGAGGTCGTATTGGTGGGTTCTACAATTCTTGTTTTTCCAGCAAGTTTGAACCAAACAATGGTGAAGGTGAAGAGACGGTCTGCGGGGAAGCCGGCTACCGAAGACCTCGGAGGTGTGGGTAGCGGCCTACTGTCTGTATCGCCTTCCATGTTGCTGGCGGTGGAGCCAGCGACAGCAGACTTGGTGCCCTAGGAAAGCACCGTGGCAGTCCCGCTGGGGCGAAAGGCCACACATAAGCCTGCGAGGCCCACAGACTCAGATGAGTCGGGCCCGGTGGGATCCCCTCCTTCATTGGGAAGCATCTACAGATGACTTTCCCAGATGGAGCACCTTATGGAGAGGTGGCTCCAAAATGATATGCTCCAAAGGAGGGAACAATATCAGCATGGGTCTCCACAGGAGCCCGCGCCAGCAGCACCGTATACAGGGCTGTGAAGTGTCTCACTCTCTGGAGAGGGGAGTACACTGAGTCAGTATTTACCTGACTCAGAATATGGAGGCACAGCAGGTGAGCACTCCCGGGTGCACGGGGCTGAAGTGCTGCTATTGGCATCCAAATTTGCCATACCCTCCCCATCAGGAGCACACCTGGATGAAGACCTGCCCACCACAATAAATTATTTGGCATCACACCAGCTCAAAGGCCGGGCAATGGAGGAGACCACAAACAGGTACCATACTCCTGCCAACTGTGCCTCCCTAAATGTGCCAGCCGTCAACCACTCCATCTGGGGTCATATTGGAGCGGGTGGGAGAGCCCAGGAAATTAAGATCCAGAAAATGTTGAAATAGCTGGCCTGTGGTAGCATGGCCTTTGAAAGGTCTGCTGATGGGGAGCTGCTGCCTGAACACACAGCAGGATGCAGTGCTGCTAATGTGTAATGCCCACTTTGAGATCAACTGCCTGCGCAAAAACGCAGTACGGCCGGCACTAAATCCCAAATCTGGTGTGCTGTGGAAGGCCAGCAACGTCCAACTGGCCAATTACCTATTTGGGGCAGATCTGCAGAAGCAGGTCCGGGAGCTGGACGATGAGGCTAAGACTCTCCGCCTCATGAGCAAAGTCCAAACCACACCCAGGGGCTCATCACACCGGGCACACCCCTATGCCTCCTTCAGCACCAGGCGATACCTGCCTAGGGGCTTCGGAATCGGAGGAAGACTCGAACTGGAGGCACCAAGGTCTTTTTTAGGGGTAGGCCCCAGCCGGCCACGGCAAGGTTGCCCAGAGGGCACCCATCATTAGCTCTACTTCCCAAGCCTCGAGGACGAAAACCAGCACTGTACCGCCAGTAATGTCTGAGGTAGGTGAATCTAGTTCCTTGTGGAACACCTTACACATGACTCACTCACAGGTTGGGGGGAGATTGCAACATTTCTGGAATGAATGGAATTGGATCACAGCAGACCCGTTTATAACTGCACAGTATACAAGGTTTCATAGAAACATAGAAAATAGGTGCAGGAGGAGGCCATTCGGCCCTTGGAGCCAGCACTGCCATTCAATATGATTATGGCTGATCGTCCGCTATCAATAACCCGTGCCTGCCTTCTCCCCATATCCCTTGACTCCACGAGCTCTATCCAACTCTCTCTTAAATCCATCCAGTGATTTGGCCTCCACTGTCCTCTGTGGCAGGGAATTCCCTAACTTCAAAATTGAGTTCCTTCTTGATTCATTACCTCCCACACAATATTTACCAAACCGCACATATGTGTTTTCACAACAGGAATGTTTGGATATACAAGCTGAAATCCAGACTTTATGCAAAAAAGAGGTCATTCAGAAGTCGCATCAGGAACCTCACCAATTTGTATCCAACATATTCACCAAGCGGAAAAGGGATGGAGGATGTCATATCATCCTAGACTTGACTGAACTCAATATGTTTGCGCAGTATAAACATTTCAAAAAGGATAACTTTGGCACTGCCATACAACTGGTTTCTAAAGGGGGTTATATGGCATGCATTGATCTTAAGGATGCCATATAACCATAGGTACCAATGACATAGGCAGAAAACGTGATGAGGTCCTGAAGGGAGAATTTAGGGAGTTGGGGGGAAACTTAAGGAGAAGGACCAAAAGTGTAACGATTTCAGGATTACTGCCTGTGCCGCGTGACAGTGAGAGTAGGAATGAAATGAGGTGGAGGATAAATGCATGGCTGAGGGACTGGTGCAGTGAGCAGGGATTCAAGTTTCTTGATCACTGGGACCTCTTTTGGGGAAGGCATGATCTGTACACAAAGGACGGGTTGCACTTGAGCCCGAGGGGGACCAATATCCTGGCAGGGAGATTTGCAAAGGCTACTGGGGAGACTTTAAACTAGAAAGGCTGGGGGGAGGGACTCGGGTAGAGGGGGCTAGGGGTCAGGGTGTGGGGCAAGAGGCAGAGAAGGGAAGCACTCGGATCCAAAATGTAGGTAGAAAGATGAAAAAGATAATAGACAGAGAATAAGGGATTGTGGGTTTCTAAAATGTGTATATTTTAATGCGAGGAGCATTGTAAGTAAGGTGGACGAACTTAGAGCCTGGATTGACACCTGGAAATATGATGTTGTGGCAATCAGTGAAACATGGTTGCAGGAGGGCTGTGATTGGAAACTAAATATTCCAGGATTTCGTTGCTTCAGGTGTGATAGAATTGGAGGTACCAGAGGGTGAGGTGTTGCATTGCTTGTCAGAGAAGATATTACAGCAGTGCATTGGCAGGATAGATTAGAGGGCTCGTCTAGGGAAGCTATTTGGGTGGAACTGAGAAGCGGGAACGGTATAGCAACACTTTTAGTGGTGTATTATAGACCGCCAAATGGGGAGCGTGAATTGGAAGAGCAAATATGTAAGGAGATAGCAGATATTAGTAGTAAGAACAAGGTAGTGATTGTGGGAGATTTCAATTTTCCAAAAATAGACTGGGAAACACATTCTGTAAATGGGCTGGATGGTTTGGAGTTTGTAAAACGTGTGCAGGATACTTTTTTGCAGCAGTACATAGAGGTATCGACCAGAGAAGGGGCAGTGCTGGACCTCCTGTTAGGAAATGAGGCAGGTCAGGTGACGGAGGTATGCGTTGGTGAGCACTTCGGGACCAGTGATCACAATACCATTAGTTTCAATATAATTATGGAGAGAGTCAGAACTGGACCTAGGGTGGAGATTTTTGATTGGAGAAAGGCTAACTTTGAGGGAATGCGTAAGGATTTTAAAGGAGTGAATTGGGACACTTTGTTTCATGGGAAGGATGTAGAAGAGAAATGGAGGACATTTTAAAGGGGAAATTGTAAGAGTACAGAATCTTTATGTCCCTGTTAGGTTGAAAGGAAATAGTAAAAATTGGAAAGAGCCATGGTTTTCAAGGGAAATTGGACACTTGTTTCGAAAAAAGAGAGATATCTACAATAATTATAGGAGGCATGGAGTAAATGAGGTGCTAGAGGAGTATAAAGAATGTAAAAATAATCTTAAGAAAGAAATTAGGAAGGCTAAAAGAAGATATGAGGTTGCTTTGGCAAGAAAGGTGAAAGTAAACCCAAAGGGTTTTTACAGCTATAATAATAGCAAAAGGATAATGAGGGATAAAATTGGACCATTAGAGAACCAGAATGGACAGCTATCTGCAGAGCCAAAAGAGATGGGGAGATATTGAACAATTTATTTTCTTCGGTATTCACCAAGGAGAAGGATATTGAACTCGGTGAGTTAAGGGGAAAAAGTAGAGTAGCTATGGAAACTATGAGATTCAAAGAGGAGGAAGTACTGACACTTTTGAAAAATATAAAAGTGGATAAGTCTCCAGGTCCTGACAGGATATTCCCTAGGATATTGAGGGAAGTTAGTGTAGAAATAGCAGGAGCTATGACAGAAATATTTCATATGTCATTAGAAACGGGAATAGTGCCGGAGGATTGGCGTACTGCGCATGTTTGTTCCATTGTTTAAAAAAGGGTTCAAAGAATAAACCTAGCAATTATAGACCTATTAGTTTGACGTCAGTGGTGGGCAAATTAATGGAAAGGATACTTAGAGATAATATATATAAGCATCTGGATCAACAGGGTCTGATCAGGATAAGTCAACATGGATTTGTGCCTGGAAGGTCATGTTTGACAAAACCTTCTTGAATTTTTTGAAGCGGTAACTAGGGAAATTGATGAGGGTAAAGCAGTGGATGTTGTTTATATGGATTTCAGTAAGGCCTTTGACAAGGTTCCCCATGGAAGGTTGGTTAAGAAGGTTCAATCTTTGGGTGTTAATGGCGGAGTAGCAAGATGGATTCAACAGTGGCTGAATGGGAGATGTCAGAGAGTAATGGTGGATGGCAGTTTGTCAGGTTGGAAGCCGGTGACCATTGGGGTGCCTCAGGGATCTGTGTTGGGTCCACTTTTGTTTGTCATGTACATCAATGATCTGGATGATGGGGTGGAAAATTGGATAAGTAAGTATGCAGATGATACTAAGATAGGTGGTGTTGTGGATAATGAATTAGATTTTCAAAGTCTACAGAGAGATTTGGGCCATTTGGAAAAGTGCGCTGAAAGATGGCAGATGGAGTTTAATGCTGATAAGTGTGAAGTGCTACATCTTGGCAGGACAAATCAAAATAGGACGTACATGGTAAATGGTAGGGAATTGAGGAATGCTGTGGAACAGAGGGATCTAGGAATAACTGTGCATAGTTCCCTGAAGGTGGAATCGCATGTTGATAGGGTGGTAAAACAAGCCTTTGGTGTGCTGGCCTTTATAAATCAGAGCATTGAATATAGGAGTAGGGAAGTAATGTTAAAATTGTACAAGGCATTGGTAAGACCAATTCTGGAGTATGGTGTACAATTTTGGTCGCCTAGTTATAGGAAGGATGTCAACAAAATAGAGAGAGTACAGAGGAGATTTACTAGAATGTTGCCAGGGTTCCAGCAACTATGTTACAGAGAAAGGTTGAACAAGTTAGGTCTTTATTCTTTGGAGTGCAGAAGGTTAAGGGGGGACTTGATTGAGGTCTTTAAAATGATGAAAGGGATAGACAGAGTTGACGTGGATACGTTTTTTCCCATTGAGGGTAGGGAAGATTCAAACAAGAGGGCATGACATGAGAATTAAGGGACAGAGGTTTTTGGGGTAACGTGAGGGGGAACTTCTTTACTCAGAGGGTGGTGGCTGTGTGGAAATGAGCTTCCAGCAGAAGTCGTGGAGGCAGGATCGATTTTAACATTTAAGATTAAAGTGGATAGGTATATGGACGTGAAGGGAATGGAGGGGTATGGTCTGAGTGCAGGTAGATGGGACTAGGGGACAACAAATGGTCGGCACGGACTGGAAAGGCCGAGAGGGCCTGTTTCCGTGCTGTAATTGTTATATGGTTATATGGTATATGCATACTACTCAGTACCAATTCACAAGGGAGCACAGGAGATATTTGAAATTTAACTGGATGGGACGATTGTGACAGTTCAAAGCGTTGCCTAATGGGCTGACTTCAACTCGCAGACCATTTACTAAATGACTAAAACCATTTCTGGGGCTACTACGAGCTCAGAATCACATAGTAATGGCATATTTGGATGACATTCTAATCATCGGGGACAGCAAGGAATCAGCTGAATCATCTATCTCAGCCACCAAACTCATGTTTGAGAGATTGGGGTTTCTAATCCATCCAGTTAAGTCCAAATTGACACCTACCAGGGTAATTGATTACCTGGGGTGTACATTTAACTCAATTCACATGTCTGTGACTCTGCCAGGGGGCAAGCAATTAGATTTAATAGAAGTCTTCAACAATCTAATTGTTAAACAGCAGCCTTCAATTAGACCAGCAGCAAATGTAATTGGCAAACTTGTGGTTGCCTTTCCAGCTGTGTGTTTCGGGACTTTGCACTATCAAAATTTACAACATGCAAAGGAACAGGCACTCAAATCCCACACAGGCCAATTTTGTAGACCCATGCGATTGCCAGCAGAGACCATTGCTAAATTACAATGGTGGGTAACATCATAGCTCCAGATAAGTTTTAATTGCTATCGGTTATCTTACAAACCGATGCAAGCACCCTAGGATGGGAAGCAACAGATACTATCTCTAGCTGCGGAGGTAGATGGAATGTGCAGAAGTCCTTAATTCTTCAAGCAACGTGCTATCACTACTTAGAGTTGTTGGGAGCACTCTATGGGCTTAAGGCTTATTGCAGCAATATGCAACATGTGCATGTTCAACTTCAGATTGACAACACTACAGCGGTGGCGTATGTCAATCATATGGGTGGAATTAAGTCTGGATCTTGTGATAAATTGGCTAACCTTCTTTGGCACTGGTGTATTGCAAGGAACATTTGGGTCTCAGCAATCTACCTACCGGGGAGATACAACTTGGTGTCGGATACTAGATCGCGGAAATTCAATGACAACACAGAATGGATGTTGATTCATGAAGTGTATAGCGACATTGTCGCCCGGTATTGCATGCCAGATATTTTCTTGCATTTTCACTGCATTGGGGAGGAATGTTCTTGTATGCTTTTCCCCCATTTTGCCTCATCAGCTGATGCTTGGCAAAAATCAAGCACAGACATTTTGGTAGTGACTGGCCTACACAGTCTTGGTTCCCACAAGTCCTGGGAATGATAACACAGCCTTTCATGGCTGTCCCCAAAAGCAGGGACCTGATGGTTCACCCAGTCACGGGGGGTAACCACCCACTACATGACTGAAATCAATTTATTGATTTGCAGATTCTGAGGAAACCATACCTGGAACTCTGACTGACTTACCGAACAGTGGATGTGATAACAGCCGTCTGGAGGGACAGTACTCAAAAACAGTACATCTGTCACATCAAGAAGTGGGAGATGTACTGTCATGTCGCCAACATATCATATGATACAGCATGCAGCATGGATATCCTGGAGTTCCTATCAACTTTATTTTATGACCATAAATTAAGCTACAGTGCCATCAGTAGTGCCAGAAGCTCACTATCTTCTTACTTAGTGCTGGGAATGGGGCATCAATCGGTAGGGACACACCCCTTAATAATGAGGTTCATGAGGGCATTTTTAATTCCATACCACCCAGGCCCCGGTACACAAACATTTGGGATGTGAGCATGGTGCTTATACTGCTTCACCAGTGGGCTCCAGCTACCTCCCTATCCTTATCCAAACTCACCCTCAAGGTGGTCATGCTGATGGCGCTGGTAACAGCGCAACAAGTCCAGACGTTGCACAAGCTACGACTAGACAATATGACCACCAATTTAAATACTGTAACCTTCATCATATATGATTTAATCAAACAGAGCATGCCGGGGGTGCCAGGGCTCAAGCTTGAGTTCCTGGCATACCCCGAGGATCCACAGTTATGTGTAGTATCACAAATACACCAAAACATAAAAGTTACCAAAAGCTTCAGAGGCTCTGAGTTATCTGTCCTGATTAGTTATAAGAAGCCTTACCACAAGGTATCAGCACAAACCATTTCCAGTGCAAGAGTGAACACTGACACTTTTAAATCTCACTCCACCAGGGCTGCATCTATGTCAGCAGCGAGGGCAATGGACATTCCCCTCGACAACATCCTAGCGGCTACAGGATGGGCCAATGAACGGATGTTCCACAGGTTTTATGACAAACCTATTGCCGGACCGGGGTTGTTTGCACATACCATTTTAGATTATGTTCTATAGTTTCCCCCCAGGATGGAAGGGGTTACTATTATTTTTCATTCATAATTAAAGCATCAGTTTTGTTACCTAACTATGTTATGTCTCAATGCATTAATCTTTTTCATTCATCCATGGTCATCCATGGTGTGACGCGTGGACCCATATCTGGCGTGAAATAACAGAGCTTTGAAATCTTTACGTAGTCACTCATATGACTCCGAAATTAAATGAGAACTTACCAGTTTGAAGTTTGATCTTGATTTTATGAGGTTACAATGAGCGATGAAGTGCCCACCGCTCCCAACCCTCATGTTATAAAGGTTATCTGGTAGTTCTAGTTCTCCAAATCTTACTATCTTCAGGTCAACTTCTCTCATATGTGATTTCAAACCGCTGCTTTGAAGATTGACGCGCATGCAGACTTGCAGCCTTCTTCACGTAATCGCTCATCGTAACTCCTCATGAAATCAAGATCAAACTTCAAACTGGTAAGCTTGTTTAATAGTAAGATTAAATGAGAACTTACCAGTTTGAAGTTTGATCTTTATTTTATGAGGAGTTACGATGAGGGATTACGTGAAGACCCCGCCAGGACGCATGCGCGACATACTTCAAAGCAGTGGTGTGAAATCACAGATACCAGAGTAGACTAATATAGTAAGATAAGAGAGAACTTCCATACCAGTTGAACTTTATAATAGAGGGTTTTGGGAGCGGAGGGCACGTAATCCCTCATCGTAACTCCTCATAAAATAAAGGTCAAACTTCAAACTGGTAAGTTCTCATTTAATCTTACTATTTTACTTCGGAGTCACGTGAGTGACTACGTGAAGATTTTCAAAGCTCTGTGATATTCATGCCCTGGAACGAGACCATGCTCACCCACTGCCATTCTGGGACGGAGGATGAACGTATTTCACACACGACACTGTGCTGAAAAACAATAAAGGTATTATTCATACCTAAAATAATATGCCCCACATTGGGTAATTTATTTTACAGAACTTAATTTTTCCCTGCAAACGTCTCAGGATCGGCCACGGGTATATTATAAAGCATTGAATGCGTTCATTGCTCCACCCCGCTGTGGCAAGGATGTGGTCCATAGGAACTCCCATCATCCTAGCGTCCGATGTAGATGCAGCCCTGTTGGAGTGAGATTTGAAAACATTAGTATTCACCACTGCACGTAATACCACCCGAACCATCTGGATATGGTTTGCACTGTGACCTTAGGTGAGGGCATTTTATGGCTAATGAGAAAGCTCTCTCCGTGGCCATAAGTGTCTTGGTGACTATATTTTGGAAAGTATGTGTCACTATGCAGGGCCGACTATCTGCAGGATAGGCCAGAACTCTAATATTGGCCAAAGGAAAACCGGGTCAGTTAGTTTAAGTACCACTGTATGTAGCAGGTTATCTGCCATTTGTGACAGACATGACGTCCTATTCTAGCTTGTGTAAGGACTGGACCCGTTGTGCTGATCCAAGTGCCATAATCATTCCCATCTAGGCATATTAGTTTGTCCATAGTGAGCCCCGATATTGGTGTCCATCCTCGTAACATGGTGTACTACCTATGTCCCATAATATGGGTGTATCTGGGCCTGGGGGGAATTAGAGTACAAATACCCCTCATTCATTTAGGTACTAGTGGGTGTGATCCTATAGCCAGGTGATCACTCCCTCTGCCCAGATATTAGATAGCGCACTCCTTGCACAATAATGGCACTGTAACTCAATCCTTCATGAAATGAAGGGTGGCCAGAACTCCAGCACTTCAGTGTTGGTGGCTGAGTCATATGTAGTGTTCGTCCTGGTGCAGAACACTTCCCATTTCCTGACATATGTCAGGTTACTGTCTTCTCGTGGACTCCCTGCACGACGCTGAGATGGTATTGATCGTCCTGATCGGAGAGTCCGTATCCCAGAAATGGCCTGTTCATGAAACTGCAAATCAACAAGTTCATACAGTCATGGCACGGATACTTTCCCGCACGGGGTGTGCCAACCTCCTTGGACCGTTGTTGATCCAGATGCAGGGTTCTAGAGACCATCTTTGTACTGTTGGGAAACCATGGTAACCCCGTTGCGGCGTCTTGTTTAATTATTGTAAGAACTCGCCTGATGAGGCAGAAGGGGTTAATGCATAGCAAAACAAATCCCCCCCCCCCCCCCCCCCCCCAATGCAGCGAGAAATCGTCCATCGCTGCTGCCCCTGGGTCTGGTTCCCAAGCAACATATGTTGGTAGTTGGTGAATTAGTCCGGATGGAAAAAAAGGTCGATATCTGGTGTCCCATACCGGTCTATAATATCTGTAAACACTTTCCGATCCAACATCCATTTAATGTTGTCGTTGAATTTACGTGACCTGATGTCTGCCACTGTAACTTTAGTTTACCTGGAAGGTAAGTGGTTGAGAATCCAAATCTCTCTCCCCAGACACCAGTGCCAGATATTATTAGGCAATTCATCACATGATATCGACTTTATTTCACCATATGATTATATATAGGCCCCCAGTGTGGTATCAATCTGTACCGTACATGCACCTGGTGCTCGTCTGAGCAGTAGGCCCTGAGTCCATGAAACGCTCACAGCATTTCTTAGATAAATTAATTCCTAGTGCTTTAAACAGAATACTTTTTTGTGCACATCATCTGCCACCTACAAACTTGCGGTGGATTAGTTGCTCCCCAACCTTTAGCACTGCATCAGTCTGTAATGTACCCTAGGGGATATAGAATGGGGTGATGGGTGTTTAGGATAATATGGAACATTTCTATCCACCTTTTAATTCTAAATTTACTTTCCTGGTAGTTGCATAGGCCTATTGAAATGGGCCTGTATGATTTTTGAGAGCTAAAATTTCCCTCTTCCAGGTTTTAATAATGGAGTGGTCAATTGTGCTGCTGGGAACGCAGCCACCAATTCCCAATCGCTATTGCTCCTTGCTGAATGGATGGTTCCCTGATGCCAGTGAGGCTTTTGCATACTTCCATCAAGTCTGTCACTTTGTTTGGTGGCAAGGTGATAGACATATGAACAGAGTCAATAGTGAAACCCCAATTAATCCATGGTAGTGGAGGGTTCCAATTTTGAATTTATCTGGATGTACGTTAAACCTCTCTGTTGTGGCTGATTACCACCAATGTAGCCAGCTCCCAATTTTCACCTACAATGAGAATATCATCAAGGTAAGCCATGACAATATGGTTATGTTTCTTTTAAGTATGCTAAAGCTGGTTTTAATAAATTTGTTAATAGCCTGGGTGCTGATGACAACCCAATTGGATAAGGCATACTGCCATTGCTGTCCCATCCAGATAAATTTCAGTATTTACGATGACCCTGTGTGTGACAAAACGTGTCTATTTTGAAATTGGGCATACTGAACGGAAGTATTTAGTTCGGTCAAATCTGTAATGATACGGCAACCACCATCTTTTTATTTTTTTATAAATATATTTGATACGAACTCTTGAAATTCTCTGATTGTTTTCTCAATCCCTTTGTGTTTAGTCTTAACAGTTTCAGCATGGCCTGCTGTTCTCTCTTTTTGTGTGAAGTATGAACTTCCTGCTAGGCGTATGCTGAACTGGGACGGTAGTTCGTATACAAATTCAATTTTTGTAATTCTGAATACTTCCGTGTTGAGTATGTAAAAGTTCAGACGTAAAAGTGCAGCACACATGATGAAACAAGTGCAACCGTCCCCCAACTTTAATGAATCGGACATGCAATGTTTTTTAAGACAACCAGACCCACCTACCTCCATGGTTACAAAAATTTTTAGGTGTTGTGTGGGTTGTCTCCGCAGTTGTTTCTTTCTGGTATTTGTGTTGCTGCGTAGTGGGGTTGGCGCGTTTTCCATGAAGGCCGGGCTGGGCCATGGTCTGAAAGACCGCTGTGCAGTGGGCCGGCCTTCGAGCTTTCACCACCAGATGGTCTTCCATAGCACCGATGTCTGGTGGGTGTGTAGGGGTGCTGCCGCTGTTTGATAGTGGGTTTTAGAGGTGCTTGGCACCTTGATCAGGCTATAGCCTTGGCTTCCTCATGCAGGTCTTTCACCTGCTTCGGAGGTCCCCCAACAGCAATTTTTGGCGCCTGTGTGCTACTTGTCTTGCATA
Organism: Okamejei kenojei; assembly: GCA_035221665.1. Classification (NCBI taxonomy): domain Eukaryota; kingdom Metazoa; phylum Chordata; class Chondrichthyes; order Rajiformes; family Rajidae; genus Okamejei; species Okamejei kenojei. The sequence goes on from JAVHYY010000122.1 coordinate 162,431, forward strand.
ATTCCGCACTTCTTGATGATGCTCTTCCTGTAACTGTAAATCTCCACTGAGTATTACACAGTCTGCTAGAGCATCACGTAACTCTTCAGGCAAATCAACTACCCATCAGTTGTCCTGGTACTGCTGTGATTTTAGCAGCCAGCAGTTTCCTCTGGAGCTTCACCTCCCTGGCTCCTTATAGATGGGCTCCTGTTGCCCCAGATGGGGTCATAGACTGTGGTACTTTAAGAGAAAATGGAGTTCTCTGGAGCAATGTGCTTCCCAGCCATAAAGTTAATGGCTTGCTCCTGTAGCTGGTTTGTAGCCATGTATTTTTTACTGGCTTGCAGCTTTGTATAGGCAGTCCTTCTTGAGTTGATACAGCATGTGTCCCACAATCTTCTGCTGCTCTCTCTCTGGCACCCTCACAGTTGACTGTTCAGCCATTGCCCCTTCTTCAGGGTCAGCCCAGCTCTGACCCCTAATGCTCTCCCTGCGAAGAGGGTGAGACATTTGGCAGTCCTTGAAAGGATCCTGCCGTGGGTCTGCGAAGAGACCCACTGTGACTCTGCCCCTGCATAAGCATGTCACGCTGGGGCACTGCTCCCCACCCGCTCCCGCGGGAAAGACGCCCGCCGTCGCTATCTGTGAACGGCGGGTGTCTTCAGGTCCGGACCCAGCCGAGTCAACGGACCTGTCCGACTTCCGGGTGGTTTTGCCGCCGACTGCGGCGCACCTGCGGTCTGTAGCGGCGAGAAGCCGGCAGCTGCTGGCAGCACCCTGCAGACTCTGGAGAGACGGCACGCTGCTGGCTGCTTCCATCAGCAACAGTATCAGCTGCTGCTCTCCCTTGCGCGACTCCATGGTGCTTCCTCCTGAAAAAGAAAATTACACCGAGTCGCCACGCTCACCCAGAAAAGGTAAGACTTACCTTCAGTAATTTTTCAAAATTTGCGCTGGAGGAGCGGCGCTCCTCCCGACTGGCGGGGGTCTTCACGTAGTCACTCACGTGACTCCGAAGTAAAATCGTGCTATTAATCCTAGTTCCGAATTGTAGTTTGTCATTTAAACCACCATAAATAATGCAGGCTTTTTTTAAAAAAATCTAGCTGGGTGAGACATTTAGGACAAGTTAAAATAACTTCTGTATTTTGGTCAAGTGTCAAGGAGAAACTGAGCACTGCTCAAACTGAAGCAGTAATGTCTGCATCAAATCTTTTGGAATGCATGAGGTAACATTCAAACCACATTCAAAATGTGTAGGAAGGAACTGCAGATGCTGGTTTCCACCAGAGATGGACACAAAGTACTGGAGTAACTGAGCGGGACAGGCAGCTCTGGAGAGAAGGAATTGGCGAGTTTTCGGGTGGACAACACTTCATGGGTTTGGTGACCCCAGTCGGACTGCTCCATTTCGTTTTGTGCAAATTGGGCCATTCGGCCCCACTGACCCATGTCTCCTATCGTACTTGCCAAGGATAATGATGGCAGGAAGAGTGAATGATTAGTTTTCCTTCCTAGGGTTCCTTTTACAAACTGTTGCAAGAATAGCTGCGTCTAGCATTTATATATGCCTCAAGTAATCGAACTCCGCAATTGAATCTACACTGTTGTACACTTTCTTCTTCCTAACTTGTCTAATCTGATGTGCAACTATTTGGGTGGCACAGTGGCGCAGCGGTAGAGTTGCTGCCTTACAGCGCCAGAGACCTGGGAGCAATCCTGACTACGGGTGCTGCCTGTACCTTCTCCCTGTGACAGCGTGGGTTTTCTCCGGGTGCTCCGGTTTCCTCCCATACTCCACAGAGCTTACAGGTTTTCTAGGTTATTTGGCTTCAGAAAATTTGTAAATTGTTCCTAATGCGTAGGGTAGTGCTAGAGTACGGGGTGATCACTGGTCGGCGCGATCTCGGTGGGCCAAAGGGCCTGTTTCCACGCTACATCCCTGAACTATAAATCAGCTTGTCTGAACTCATCTCCTTCCCTTCCTTTGTTAAAGTTAAAGATTGATAACCTGAGGTATAGAACATAGAACAGTACAACACAGCAACAGGCCCTTCGGTCCACAATGCCTGTGCCAAACGTGACACCACTCGTGCCAACTCTTATCTGCCTGCACATTATCATTATCCCTCCATTCCCTGCCTATCCAAAAACCTGTTAACTGCCACTGTTTGTATCTGCCTCCATTCACCCTTGGCAACATACTCAAGGTGCACTCCAACCGCTAATAACTTGCTCCACACATCGTTAAACTTTGCCCCACTCTCGTTAAAGCTATGCCTCCAGTAGTCCATCTCTGTCCTGGGAAAAAGGGGGCGGGCATGGTGGCGCAGCAGTAGAGTTGCTGGCTTACACCGCTTGCAGTGCCAGAGACCCGGGTTCGATCCTGACTACGGGTGCTGTCAGTACAGATTTGTACGATTTCCCCTTGACCTGCATTGGTTTTTTTTCGAGATCTTCAGTTTCCTCCCACACTACAAAGACCTGCAGGTTTGTAGGTTAATTAGCTTGGTATAAATGTAAATTGTCCCTCGCGTGTGTGGGATAGTTTATGCACAGGTATCGCTGGTTGACGTGGACTCAGTTGGCTGAAGGGCCTGATTCTGTGCTGTATCTCTAAACTAAACTAAAAAAAGGTTTGGACTGTCTGGTTAAGATATGAGCACATGGGCTCACTGGTCTGAGGGCTGTAGAAAGAATCTTGCACTTTGCTGACTTTCACAAGCAATGTTAAACGGAGACCAACAAGGTAACGGCAATAGTTTGTTTTAGAGAGATGGCGTGAAAACATTCCCTTCTGCCGACCGAGTCCATGCCAACCAATGATCACCCGTACACTGGTCCTATATCCTTCACACTAGGGGCAATTTACAGACGTCAATTAACCTACAAATCGACACAATCTCTGGAATGTGGTGAGAAAAACCAGAGCACCCGAAGGAAACCCACGTGGGCACAGAGAGAACGTACAATCTACAAGCACGCATTGTCAGGATCGAAACCCGGGTCTCTGGCGCAGTAAGGCAGCAACTCTTAGTCTACCGCTGCGTCACCATGCCGATCAATTCATTTGATACTAAGGGTGTTTTATGTTAGCCCTCTGCAAACTTTAAAACCCAATGAGTTATTCCTTCTCCATTTTGGCTTATCGAGTCCTCTCAGTCATTCAATCATATCTGGATTGCATGGCTTATAACATCAGAAACAACCCTCTACCCCTCACATGTAGTCATAAAAAGAGGAATGACAATCTTGATATCAAACTCAGTTAAATTCGAAATTTCTAAAAGAAATAAAAGACAAAGAAGGGAGGTATATCATAGTAAAAGGGCAAAGTTGATAATAATATCCGGACACTGGTGAATATCTATGCTCCCCCAGATAGTGATAAACATTTTTTCAAATCCCTATTTGATATTATTGTAATGGAAGCAGAAGGAAATTGTATTTACGTGGGGGGGGGGGGGGGGATCTGAATGTTGTAACTGAATCATAGGCTTGATATGACAAGTAAAAAGAAGAATAATAACCAGTTAACAAAACTACTAAACACTACCTGTGAAGAATTTGGTTTTCTTGATGTCTGGAGGAATTTTCACCCTCTAGAAAGAGACCGTACACATTACTCAATACCGCACTCGGTTTAACTCCAGAATAGGACTATTTCTTAATGCATAAAGAAAACTGTTATAGGGTAAACGGATTGCAAAATTGGTGTGGCAGACCATAATGCCATATACTTAACAATTCAAATGGACAGTAGAAGGAAAAACGCAGTGCGGCGATTAAATGTTGGAATACTGAATGATAAAACAAACTGTTAATAATAATTAAATTGGAAATCAAAACTTATCTAGAGGAGATGACAAGGGGAGGTGGACCCATCCATACTATGGGACTCATTGAAGGCTGTAATACGAGGTAGTTTAATAGCTAGGGCATCACATATTAATAATGCCAGAATGAAAAACATATAATGTTGATAACAGACCTGAAGGATTTATAGAACAGATGTACAAAAATAATAAGGACCAGAGAACTTATAAGCAAATAGAAGATCTGAGGATACAAATGGATGGAATATTGGGTCAAGAGGTAGAGAAAAAAGCAAGATTTGTAAAACAGGCACATTATGAGCTTGGCCCTAAATCCACTAAAACCTTGCCCGAAGGCTATGCAAACAACAGGCTGACAACACCATACACAAAATTAAGGACCCCTGTACACAGAATTTGAAGAGTGATCCAAAATAAATAGAACATATCTTCCATGAATATTATAAAGAATTTATATTACACAAACCTCTACAGTAGATGGGGAATCAATGAGGACGTTTTTAAGTACAATTAGATCTGCCCTGTATTGGAGAGACACAAACTAAAATAATCACAGCAGAAATATCACTGGAGGTGAGATAGAGAAGGCAATTGGTAGGATGAAATTCAAACAAGGCCCCAGGCAGCGACGGTTTCCCTATAGAATGGTACAAAATATTTTGGAATGAGTTGATCCCACTTCTTCTGAGAACCTTTAACTGGATTATCAAAGAAGGCAAGACACCACCGTCATGGAAAGAGGCCAATTATAACATTAATCCCCAAAGATGGGGTGGAAAATTGGATAAGTAAGTATGCAGATGATACTAAGATAGGTGCTGTTGTGGATAATGAAGTAGATTTTCAAAGTCTACAGAGAGATTTGGGCCATTTGGAAAAGTGGGCTGAAAGATGGCAGATGGAGTTTAATGCTGTTAAGTGTGAAGTGCTACATCTGGCAGGACAAATCAAAATAGGACGTACATGGTAAATGGTAGGGAATTGAGGAATGCTGTGGAACAGAGGGATCTAGGAATAACTGTGCATAGTTCCCTGAAGGTGGAATCGCATGTAGATAGGGTGGTAAAGAAAGCCGTTGGTGTGCTGGCCTTTATAAATCAGAGCATTGAATATTGGAAGTAGGGAAGTAATGATAAAATTGTACAAGGCATTGTAAGACCAATTCTGGAGTATTGGTGTACAATTTTGGTCGCCTAATTATAGGAAGGAATGTCAACAAAAATAGAGAGAGTACATAGGAGATTTACTAGAATGTTGCCAGGGTTCCAGCAACTATGTTACAGAGAAAGGTTGAACAAGTTAGGTCTTTATTCTTTGGTAGCGCAGAAGGTTAAGGGGGGACTTGATCGAGGTCTTTAAAATGATGAAAGGGATAGACAGAGTTGGACGTGGATATGTTTTTTCCCATTGAGGTAGGGAAGATTCAAACAAGAGGCATGACATGAGAATTAAGGGACAGAAGTTTAGGGTGTAACGTGAGGGGGAACTTCTTTACTCAGAGGGTGGTGACTGTGTGGAATGAGCTTCCAGCAGAAGTGGTGGAGGCAGGATCGATTTTAACATTTACAAGTGGATAGGTATATGGACGTGAAGGGAATGGAGGGGTATGGTCTGAGTGGCAGGTAGATGGGACTAGGGGAAAACAAATGGTCGGCACGGACTGGAAGGGCCGAGAGGGTCTGTTTCCGTGCTGTAATTGTTATATGGATATATTGGTTATTTGGTTATATGAACAAAGACAAGGAAAATTGTACCAACTACAGACCGATATCAATTCTTAAATGTGGACTATAAATTATATTCTTCAATTATCTCCAACGATTTGAAAAGTTCACGCCAGATTTAATTGATGAAGACCAGACTGGTTTTATAAAAATAGGCAGACAAGCACAGGACAGTATTAAAAGAACCCAACATATAATACACAAGATTCAAAAGGAAGTGCGTGTGCTGTCATGATAAGTCTAGATGCGGAAAAGGCTTTTGATAGGGTTAATTGGGAATTTTACTTCGGAAGTCACGTGTGTGACTATGTGAAATAGAAGCCTGTACAGCCGTTGGTGCGTCATGACGTCAGACGCTGGTGCAGGCGGCCGGTTGGAGCAGCAGCGCTCCTCCGAGCGGTAAGTTTAAACCGCGGGTTATACGAAGAGCTGGAGAATTTAGCGGGTGCAGCAGCATCTAAGGAGCGAGGGAGATGGGCGACGTTGCGGGTCGAGACCCTTCTTCAGACTTCACCCTCGATTCTCCAGCATTTGCAGTTCTTCGTTAAACAAGTTTAAAGAGGTAAGGTTTTAAAAAAAATTTTACCACATGTCATTTTCTGCGACGGTTTGGGGTTGTTGGAGAATGTTGCAGAAAGTGAAGAAGGTGTCGGCGAGGCGCTCCAGGGGTAGAAAGGAAAAGTGGCAGGAGAGTGTTGAGGATGGAGGCCCGTCTGGTACACCTGGTCCGGTGCTGGCTACACAGCCAGTGGTTGCAGACCCACTGCCGGGGGGCAGTGGAGGCTTGTCAGTAGGGTGGAAGGCCACTGGCAAGTCTCTGTGGCCCGTAGATGAGTCGGGCCTGGAGGTTATACCCTCCATAGGAGAGTCCGTTTGCTCACGGCTCTCCCACGTCGAGATTCTATTACAAAAGAATTGCTCGACAGGGACCAGCTCCGTGGGGAGGAAAGTGGTGCCAAAGCCAAGCTGATGGAGAGCTTGTGCTAGCAGCACCTGTTTCAGGGCTGCAGAAAACTATCCTGCCTGCCTAGTGAGGAGGATGTTCTGTCAGGGCTGTTTGCTGACCACTGTTTCTATGCTGGGGGAGAGCAGTAAAAGGTGTTGGCGTTGGAGGTAATTCGAACATTGCTGGGAAGTTTGCTGAGTGTAATAGGAGCAGGAAAGGCGATTGATGTAGAATTGGCCGAAGCCATTCAGTATATGCTCTCCCACCAGTTACAGGAGCTAGCTATGGATGAAATAGAAAAAAAACTATAAAGCTCCTGTTAATTGTGATCTCCTGAAGGTACCGGTGGTTAATCACCAAAGTTGGTCATAGATGGATTTGCCTGCTAGGGCCAGGAGGATGAAGTTTAAAAAAGTGCTTAAACTGTTGTCAGCAAGGTATTACAGCTGTGGTGAAAGTTATTGATACAAACGATATGGATGAAGCACACCAGGATGAACTGGGGCTCCTTTGTAATGCTTTTGAAATTAATTAATATCGGGAGGGCCGCTATTAGGCAGTGCTAACCCGAATTTGGCGAGTTGTGCAACCGACCAGTGTACCACTGAAATCTGTTGTTTGGTGGTAACCTTGCAAAAAGGGTCAAAGGCTGTCATGAGGTTGTTATAACCATCGGCCCTCATTAAGCCAGCTGGAAGCAAGGCAATAAAAGGTTCTCTACAAGAAGTCGAGGACAACAAGGCTGCAAGGAAAGATGTGGTAAGGAATATAATAACATTGACAGACGATGAATTAACTGATGTTCCTGTTCAAATTGGGGAAGGTTAAATTGTTTCTCAAACAATGGCAGCAGTTGACATCAGATTTGTTCATACTTAGTGCATTGAAGGGGTGAAAATATTGGATTTTACTATAAGGACAGTCTACCTAATCAACATTTTCCTAGTCGTAAACTTATTTTTCAGATGAGGAAAATGTGCTTATTCAAGCAGAGATTCAGTCGTTACATAAGAAAGGGGTAATGAGCCTTCTGTCTATCAAAGTCAACAATTTCTGTCAAGTATATTTCCCAGATTCTAAAAAGACTGGGGGATGTAGAATTATTCTGGATTTATCAAATTTGAACAAATTTGTTTGTTATAGGCATTTCAAAATGGAGACCTTTACCACGGGCAAACATCTAGTGTCCAAAGGGTATTATATGGCAACCATTGATTTAAAGAATGCGTATTACGCAGTGTCTATTCATGGTGATGATATGAAGTGTTGATATTTGAAACGACTGATGTGGCCAATTCAGGACATTGCCGAATGGATTAACTTCAGCTCTAGATTATTTACTAAATTGGTAAAACCTGTGTTAGCATTACTTAGAGCTCAGGGGCATGTGGGTAATGGCCTATTTAGATGATATTCTGATTGTTGGAAAGACTCATGCTGAAACTCAATTCATCAGTTTCAGTTAAAATCACTTTTGAACAAATGGGCTTTGTTATTCTCCCAGATAATCTAAATTATCACCAGTCCAAAAATTATTGATTATCTGGGATTTACCATTAATTTCCAATCACATGTTGGTAACTTTGCCCAGGGATAAATTGAATCAGTTAATTGAGGACTGTGTTAATCGCGTTGGAGAACAACGGCCTTCGATTAGACAAGTAGCCAGTTTTATTGGGAAGTTGTCGCAGCCTTCTCCTAGCTGTGCGTATGGTCATCTGCATTATCAACAATTACAACGATCAAAGGAACAGGCACTGAGAATACAAAGGGGCCATTTTTGATAGGCCTATGCAGTTGTCAGCTGGGGCGATTGCTGACATACAATGGTGGATAGTACATGTTGCAAAGAATTTAAGGAAGGTTTTGGTGGAATCACCGTCACTGATATTACAGACTGATTGTAAGTGCACTGGGTTGGTGTGCTACAGATATGTCTTCTAGTTGTGGAGGCAGATGGAATGTGGATGAGACATCGCTTCGTCAATTAAGAGGGATTTATTATTTAGAGTTGTTGGGCACCTGATATGGGCTCAAAGCTTATTGTTCTACGAGGAGGGATCTGCATGTGCAGGTCAGATTGACAACACCACAGCAGTGGCATATGTAAACCACATGGGTGGGTTAAGTCACAGTCTTGTGATAGACTGGCTAACCAGATTTGGAGCTGGTGTATTGACCAAAATATCTGGCTTTCAGCACTTTATTTGCCAGGAAGGTTCAACACGGTAGCTGACACTAGGTCACGTCAGTTTAATGAACAACATTGAATGGATGTTAAATCAGGATGTATTTAACCAATGATTGTTCAATATGCATTGCCAGATATTGACTTGTTTGCATCTCGATTAAATCTTCGGTTACTAGATATGTTTCATGGTAAACAGATACTGGGGCAGTAGCAGTGGATGCATTTTCGCTGCATTGGGGGAGGAATGTTTGTTGTATGTATTTCCTCCATTTCTGTCTCATCAGCAGATGTTTGCAAAAGATCAAGGAGGACTCCGCTTCAGGGGTATTGGTAGTGCCAGATTGGCCTACACGAGCATGGTTTTCCCGTTGTATTACAAATGGCTAGGGAGCCTTACATGCTTATGCCCAAGAATAAAATCTACTGGTAAATCAGTCACTGGGGATCAACATCCTTTATATGATCATATTGATCTGTTAATTTGCAGATTTTAAGGAGGCCTACCTGGGGAGAGGACTGTCTCATCGGACTGTGGATGTTCTCTCACGTCGGCCTGCAGGGATAGTACACAGCAGCAATAAATCACCTATATAAGGAAGTGGGAGCAATTTCTGCCTACAGCAGAATATTGTGTATCACACTGCAGGGATCACGGATGTTTGGAGTTTGTCAACTCTTTATTTTGACCAAAAAATTAAGTTACAGTGTGATTAATTCAGCAGAAGTGCTCTGTCTTCTTATTTACCTATGAATGCAGAATTGCATACAGTAGGGACACATCCGTTAGTTTCACGATTCATGAAGGGAGTTTTCAATTTTAATCCTGCTAAAAACCCAGGTATGCCGGTATTTGGATGTGAGTGAGTTTTTTTTTTTATGTTCTTCGCCAGTGGGCTCTGGTTACAAGCCTATCAGTAGCCAAATTATCTATGAAGGTGGTCATGCTTATGGCGTTGGTTTCAGCTAAACGTGTATAAATGTTGCAAAAGCTACGGCTAGATAGAATGCATGTGTCGGCTGATGCCATTATATTTTTGATGTCTTTATGATTTGCTTAAACATAATAAAAGAGGCATGACAGGATGTAAGATTGTGTGTTCAGCATACCCGCAGATGATCGTTTCTGTGTAGTCTCACATTTATCTCGTTATATTGAGATTACTAAACCCTTCCCCTCTTTTCTTTTCTCCCTAGAGGAACAGAGTTGGCTTTGTTTATTAGTCACAAAAAAACCACACAGTAAGGTGTCGGTGCAAACGATTTCAAGGTGGCTAAAGCAGGTCCTGGGGGGGGGGGGGGGGGAAGTGCTGGAATTGATACTGATAAATTCAAAGCTCATTCACCAGGGCGGCATCAACCTCCGCGGCAAGGGCGATGGACATACCAATAGACCATGTCCTCACGGCCGCAGGATATGGTCCAGTGAGCTAACTTTTCAGAGGTTTTATCACAAACCGATTTCAAGGCTCGGGGTGTTTGCTGATTCTGGTGTCAGTACTATTACACTTTTCCCTGAGTTAGAGGGGTTTGTTATGATTTGTTTATAAATAAACTGTTATTTCATTTAACAAATGTATACTGATGCATGATTGATTGTTAACGACTTTTGAGTCAATCCAGGCAGTGTGAAACGTCGGATTTGAGTCTGCGGCATGAATTCAAAGTGCTTTGAAGTCTTCACAAGTAGTCACTCACGTGACTCCGAAGTAAAATAGTAAGATTTAAACGTAGAACTTACCAGTTTGGAGTTTGATTTTATTTTATGAGGAGTCGGAGGTGAGGGACTACGTGCCCTCCTACGCTCCCACCCTCATATATCTCATCTGGTAGTTCTATGTTTTATCATCTTACCGTTATACTTCGGTCATTGTTAGCTGTGAATTCATTCCGCTGCTTTGATGAAGATTGACGCACCAACGGCTGTATGGGCTTCTATTCTCGTAGTCCCTCAACTCGACTCCTCATAAAATAAAGATCAAACTTCACAAATGGTAAGTTTCGTTTAATCTTACTATTCTTATATCAAACACTAAGAAAGATTTGGCTTTAAACCGAAGATTCAATTCAAGTTATTAAAGCAATTTACCAGCAACCTACTGCAAGAGTAAAGGTGAATGGGTTCTTAACTGAGGAGATTTGTGTTAGGAAGATGGAACGAGACAGGGATGTTGTCTTTAGCCCTACCCTGTTTGCTATATATATTGAACCATTGGCTCAAGCGATTTGTCAAAGATAGGGAACTGAGGGGAGTAACTATAAGAGGCAGAGAACATAAATTGGCCTTTTTGCAGATGATGTGTAATGATGTATCTCACGGAAGTAACGCCTCATTTGCAAGGATGATGGGGATCATAGATAAATTTAATTTTTATGCAGGATATAAAGTGAATATTTCAAAAATTCAAATCCTCTATTTAATTGTCCTCCTCCAGAAGAAATCAAACAAAATTATAATATTAAAATGGGATTCAAAATCAATCAAATAACCTAGGGGTACATATAAAAAAATTAACAAATATATCATATGTTGTATATGAAGAAAGTCTGGATAGACTCGGCTTGTGCTCGCTGGAATTTAGAAGATGAGGGGGGATCTCATAGAGACTTTAGAAAAAAATTCTTAAGGGTGTTGGACAGGCTTGATGCAGGAAGATTGTTCTCCCTTCGATGTTGGGGAAGTCCAGGACAAGCGGTCACAGTTAAGGATAAGGGGGAAGTCTTTTAGGACCGAGTGAGAAAATCATTTTTCACACAGAGTGGTGAATCTGTGAATTCTCTGCCACAGAAGGTATTTGAGGTCAGTTCGATGGCCATATGTAAGAGGGAGTTAGATGTGGCCCTTGTGGCTAAAGGGATCAGGGTTGTGGATTGAAGGCAGGTAAGGATACTGAGTTGGATGATCAGCCATGATCATATTGAAGGGCCGAATGGCCTACTCCTGCACCTATTTTCGATGTTTCTATGAATGGTGCCAATTTATAATCACATTAACCAAACCATTTAGAAAATATATGAAAAGATGGTCCCACCTACCCATTTGGATTTAGTAGTTAAGATAAATGTGGTGAAATTTAATTTTTTGTCAAGGCTATGGACTTGTTTCAATCTATGCCAAATAGAGGTTTACCATTAAAACAAATCACGAAATGGGATAATTAACATCTAGATTTATTTGGGGAGGAAGCAGGCCAGAATTTGATTAAACTCACTCCTGTTGACAAAGGACAAAGGTGAAATTTTCAAATTTTAGGAGCTATTTCTATGCGCCCAACTTTGACCCACTAATTAATTGGTGTGGTGGGAAGTATATAGCTAGGTGGAAAGAGAGTGAGGAATATTCCCTGACTTCACATCTGAACACTTTGGGAGAAAAAGCTCGTCCTGGATTTTCAGAAGTGTAACCGATCCAATAAACGATATTTACTTTAGAATTACCGGGTTCACTCTTACCAGGACAACTTTAACTGAATAAACGACAACAAGTTTTAGGATGGATAGCTTGGGATAATAATTTAAAACAGGGGATGTTGACACAACATTTAATGAGTGTGAAGAATGGAATGACTGCATTTTGTAGTGTTATTGAAAATGGAGACTAAGATGTTTTCAAGATTTGATGATGTTTTGCACTTCGGACCCAAGACTTGTTTGATACCTCCAACTGAGAGATTATTACATAAATAGGTAAAAAAGGGAGGCACTAGAAGAAAAAGATCCAGTGATAGAAGTGTTTGTTAGTGCGTATCATCAAAAACCTTAAGGGATTATTTCTAACCTTATCATTAGTTTAATGGTGGTAAAGCTAAAATTTAATGTAAAATTTAATGGACGGGAATGAACATTACAATCTCAGAAGGAAGGATTGGCATCATATGTGTGTTACACAACAGACAATCATAATCACAATATTGGTGAGAATTTAATTTGAAAATTTTGATTTGTTTCTTTATTAGGCCTAACATAAAAAAACAGCAAATTCTAAGGCAAACAAAACTTGCTGGTAGGCAATGTGGACAAACTGCTGCAAATAATGCTCATATCTTTGGGACCAGAGTAGAGTTCAAGAATTAACGGCGGTATTAGGGATAGATAGTATACATGAAGTGTTCCATTTATACTGGGTAATATAAATACAGTGGTGCTGAAGGAAGGATCATTACTTGCTTAAAATCCTACTCACGCTGGCAGAAAGGGCCATTACAAGAAACTGGCTTGCTGTGGACACGCACAGACTTAGACATTGGGAGAACTAGTACAGAAAATAATTATGTCATTGAGAAAAATGACATATTCTCTAAGAGTGAAGAGACGTTTAACAGAAAATGGGAAATTATGGATTAGGTATAGAATTAAAGACATCAACAATGTATAATTTTAATTGTCAATAATGTAAGTTATTGGAAAATGTTTTAAGAAGAAAATAGTTCTGTATACTGCATCATTAATTGTAAACTGAAGCCCCGCTACATGTTGTTACGTTTCTCTGTATTGTTTATGTGTCGTTGTTATTTTTGTGTTTGATTTGTGTTTTTCATAAAAGACAAAAAATCTAAAGTGAAAAAGAACTAACCCTCTGCCACTGCCACTGCCACTGAGTGCTCAGGATACAGCGAAAATGCACTCCAGTAATCCCTCTGTGTAGTTTTATTTCTGTCTGTTAAGGTGTTCAGATTTGCAAAGAGTGAATTGCATTCCAACAGTGGAGTCTTTAGGTTTATAGAGTTAAGTGTGGAAACTGATAAAGCATAAGTATTTTTTGTGCCAGGGACCTAACTTACCACTGCTGTGACTATAGACAACTCTCTTTTGGTAAATGTGAAAATATTTGCTGCTTTTTAAGTATTTTTCCCCTACAAGGTGATTGGGTGTGTGCAGTGGTTGAGTTGCTTGCCACACTGAATGGGACCCGGGTGCTGTCGATACAGAGGGTTGTTACGTTCTCCCCGTGAACCCGCGTGGGTTTTTTCTGGTGCTCCTGGTTTATACTCCAATGATATGCAAAGGTTTGTAGGTTAATTGGCTTGGTTAAAAGTCCCAGTGTTGTAGGATTGGCGTGTATACAGGTGAATGCTGGTCTGGGTGACTCGGTGGGCCAAAAGGGCCCGTTGCCACACTATATTCAACAAAACGGTAAAAACAATTGAGATTTAGTATCTTTGCCTTTTATTTCTTGACTGATATATGTAGATTAAGCCAACCCCTTGTCCCCTGTGTTAATCAAATGATGGGTGTATTGGCTTGATCCTCCGCACTGCTTCCTTCTGGAGTAATAGAATTAAGCTCGTAACATTTGGAAACATCTTCCTTTAGTTTAGTTTCTACAAGTGGGGTTTATTCAATGAGATTTACTTTATGCAGTTATTGAGGCATTTTCTTGTCCATCACTCGGGTTTCTTCAACGTATTTTCCATTTCTTGAACTGTCAACAGTTTCATGTTGGACAGCAAGTTGGAGCTTGTGTGCATTGGCAATGTAGTCTTATTTAAGCATGACAACAAGCCAGACCTTGAAGGAACAGAGTGCTGCAGTAACTCAGGGGGGGACCCTTCTTCGGGACCAGACATCTAATGAGTGCTGGATCACCATGACGGTAGAATCATAGAAAATGTTGCATGAAGTAGGCCATTCAGCCTCGTAGCCAGGCAACGCATTTCATATGCCATCATGCTGATCATCCAAAATTTAATACCCCATTTCCTGCTTTCTTCCCATATCCGTGTTTTCGTTTGGCATGAGCCACATCCAACTCTCTCTTGGAAAACCATCAAGTGAATTGGCCTCCACTGTCTTCTGTGGCAGAGAATTCCACAGATGTTCTGTGTGAAAAAGTTACCCCTATCTCAGTCCTAAATGGGCCTAACCCGTTATTCTTAACTGTGACCCCTGTTTCTGGACTCCCCATCTTCGGGACATTGTTCCTGCTATAGGATGTTCATTCCCTTTAGAATTTTATATGTTTTCTATAAGATCCCCATCTCTCTTCTCAAATTCCAAGCAAATACAAGCCCAGTCGACCCATTTATTTCACCTTGTTAGTGCGAAGGTCTTAGTATTATCTGATTTTCTCCTGATATATTTTAACAACATCCCCACACCCCAAACCCCTCAAACCCACCACACAAACCCCCCCACCACCACCAAAAACAACCACCCCCCCCCCCCCCCCCCCCCCCCCCCCCCCCCCCCCCCTCATAAATTTTTGCTTTTTTTTATTAACCCATCTGTCAGTCCCCATACAATCACGGGTATTACCTGTGGGAACCTGCGCTCCACTCCCTCAATAGCAGATTGTCCTTCCTCATAATTAGAAAGTTACAGAAGTGTGAAAAATGCACACCTCCTGATTAAGGGACATTTTCTTCTGCTGTTATCAGGCAACTGAACCATCCTACCACAACCAGTGAGCAGTGCTGCCACTACTTTCTACTCTTTGGTGACCCTGGACTATCCTGACGGAATTTGGTGACTTTAGATTGCACTTAAACGTTATTGCCTTACCAATGTATCTATACACTGGTAAATGGCTTTTTTTCAAATAAAAATTTTTGTAAAAAATCATGTCGTGTCTTTCTGCTGCCTGTTTTTAGCAGCGTGACTAAAAGCCTTTTCTCTGTACACGTGACAATTAAACTCAATCGAAAACTGTGTTCCTTGTAATCTAACTATTGAGGTCAGTTGGTTATAACCCACTGTGGACTGTCATATGGGGAAGTGGTTTTATTCCCTTATGGGCTGCCTTCATTCGTAAGACGCAAGTTTGTAAACCATCATAATCAGATGTGACCTCATAATGTGCTGGCCGGCGACCTCCAGTTATTGCAATGTCCTTCGTAGATCAATGAGGGGCAGGCTCATTTCATCTGTCACTTGGCAAAATGGCGCCATTTCATCTGTCACTTGAAGTGGGTGCACCTTACCCCTTCTGCCAGGCTTTGAAACAGCTGGCAGCTACTTGAGGTGGGAGATCTAACCCTAACGGGTGTGGACCAATTACCCTATGTTAAGGAGTTCTTTGAAAATGACTGGTGAAAAATAGGAGTGCCCACCCAGACATACAAGAGGAGAACTAAGGTAGATCTGAATCTGTTAATAGACATAGATAATAGATGGAGTGTATAGCGAGTCTTATTCTTAAACAGTGACCCCTGGTTCTGGAACTCCACTTACCATCGGTGAAACATAGGGAAGTAGGGCTCTTTGCCACCTCTGAGCTTTTCTTTATGGGAGAGAATCCTATCCATCCAGTGTACAACCTGTCTTCAGTCTCCAACATTCCCCCACCTCTTCCCCCCCGACCCCCCCCCCCCCCCCCCCCCCCCCCCCCCCCACCCCCCCACGCCGACCCCCTACCCAGCCTTCTACACTCTATGGTCCTTTATATATCCACTGTGGTTGCAACAACTGTCTTGGCTTCTCTAACTCCAATGGCCCACTAAAACCGAAGGATCCCAACATGATACAAACGAATGTCAGGGAGGAATATATGGAGAAATGGATTGGTGAGTTTTACAGGAGTGCTGGAGTTACTCAGAGGGTTCAGGGCCTGATCATCTGGAGAACATGGATAGGTGTCGTTTTACAGAGTCCTGGAGTAACTCAGCGGTCAAGCTGCCTCTCTGGAGAAACGGGGAGTGGTTCTACCAGAGGACTGGGAGAAATTCAGAGTCAACTGAGGAGGGCAACGAGCTTAATTAGGAAAGGAAAATGATTATGAAAGAAAACTGGCACGGACATAAAACGGGACTGCAATTTTTTTATGATATGTGAGAGAAATTGATTAGTTAAAAATTGTTTTTAAACATATCCCGTTTTACGGGTGCTGTCTATACGGAGTTTGTACATTTCCTGTTGTACTGCGTGGGGTTTCGTGATCTTTCGGATTTCTCCCATATGAGATGTATTTGGTGCCCAAAATCACGATGCAGAGGGACAAAGTCCCACCCCGTGGAAACAACACAATGCATTTATTTCATGAGTCTCAGAATTGGGTGCCTCTCCAAACACGAGACACACAGTAAAAAATATTTGCCCCCCTTATACAACACAATTACAATGAATCAAGCCTCCTTTCTGGTTCCTTCCTATCGGACGGCTAAGGTGCACACTCTTCCTTGGACCTGCCAGGGTACTTACTTGATCATACTTCGCATGTTTACGGATAATTTGCAGTTTCGCGATCAGGGGTTTATACACATATTCATTTTCCTCATTAAGCAAGGCAGTATTATTCACTAACCTATTAATCCCTGTAGCCTGTTTCGTATAGTTACAGCTGCATCAGCAATCTCCTCCTGTTTTCATACATTGTTTCCTTCTCAAGGTCGGTGGTGGTTTAATCACCCTGTCCCTCACAATCCACCCCTTTTTTCTTTGCGCTACGCATTACTTGATTAAACTCCAATGTCAACCCCTTCTGGGGTTCCAATTGATGTAACCATCCTCCTAATTTTCTCTTTCTGTGGATCAGTTACCTTCCCTGGTCTATTATGATTATTTTTTGTACCTCCCTTTGGTTCCAATGGCCACCGTACAGCTGCATATGGCTTATGCTCCTGGTATATTCCTTCACCAACTGGGGACCGTTCCCCATTGCCCGGCTTTCTGTAAGCAAAAGCAATCTTCTCCTCTGGGGCAGGTTCTATACATCCCCAATCCTATGTACACTACCAAATTCTGCACTAAGTAGTATTCTACACCCCCTTTCAACGGATTTCTGGTTCTATGTTGATAACAGGCATCGTTCACTTGAGAATGATAGGTAAAGGACTTATGGGTTTGCCTGCCATACCTGATGGGTGGTAACATTTTATTCACAACCGTTCATACATTTACTTTCAGTGACCATTCATTTATTAGTACAAGTGCCCAAACTCTGCATTTTACTCTTTAGTCAATCGTTCTTTCTCGAAATAAGAGTCAGTGGTTGCTTTTACTTGTCTTACTGTCCAATCCTCCTAGCAGGAGGTGGGAGGTTCGACAGTCCCTTTATTCGCACTGCGGTGTGTCCACCCTTTTTCTTTTGTCCGCAACTGCTGTTTCCATGGTCCCACTGACAAATAGGGACCATGCCAACGGGATTGAGCTTTTCTTCCTTCCACGATTTTTTACAAAGACCAGTCTCCTGCTTTCACAGAAATGGGATTGAAAGTCGTGTGGGAGTGAGGTTCTGTGCTTTTAAATTCTGTAATGAGTAACCGTGTAATGGCGAGTAAATAGTTCCTCTGGAATACATTCACTGCCCTCTATGGTGGGTATTCCTTTCTATCTGTATTCTTGGAAATGGCCCTGACTGGCTAACTGCTGCCTCCTCTGGCGCTGCCGTCATCACTTTCTTATTAACCTTCTGTCAGATCACACATGCTGAGATGCTTATTAAGCCAGGTGTGTAAATCCCTCTACAAGCCTAGTTACGTAAAAAGGAGTATCCACATAATGCCTGTGCCCCCCAGTGTGATGGGAATGTAATCTTCCCAATTAATTCTTGATAATCCCTTATTTAGCGTTGATTCCCATACCGGTTTCCACCATCGCCCCATCTTCTGTCTATTTTCGCTCCCACCTTCGATCATCCTATCTATCTCGAATTTGGAGAAAACACGGGTATCTTTCTATCCCTTCCCTTAGAGGTATTAGAGACATCAGCTTTAATCTCTGTAAAGCAGCCATTTTGCCAACCTCGTCCGCGGCTCCGTTTCCACTGGCCTCTGGCGAATTTCCTTCTGGATACCATCACCATACACCAACTTCACAAAATCATTCAATAAAATATTAATCATATTCATAACATTTTACTTCATATTACCTCCAAATCTCAATACTACCTTCCATAACTCACACCATCAATACATTCTTCCCAAACCCCCCCTTTAATTCCCCCATTCATCTCCATTACACAACTTCTTACAATACATAAACAACTCCACACCACAATTACTTATCTCTCCCATTCCTACTACACACCAAAAAAAACCCCCACCCCCAACCACCACCTCCCCCCAAAC